>JAKTTS010000181.1:0-27375 GCA_030560485.1 Ascoidea tarda (nom. inval.) | reverse complement strand
TAATAATAATAATAATAATAATAATAATAATAATAATAATAATAATAATAATAATTTCTTATATCAAAATATAAAATTCATTCATCATTTTCAAAATAATGATCACATCACTCAAAATTATAATCCAGATAATGATCAAATTAATATCAATTCCTATATAAACCAGAAAATTCAAGATTACGCAAAATCACATAATATAAATTTATACATTTAAAAGCTGATAGGTAATTAATTTTGTTCAAACAATGGATCTGAAATAACAAATAATTTTCTCTTATTTTTCTTGTTTTTCTTATTTTTTTTAATTTCCTTTTTAATTTCATTTTTCAACCTAGTCAGATTTAAAATTTCTTCTAATTTATCTTTGTTTTGATTTAACTCAATTTCATACTGCTTCGATTTCTCCAATTCATCTAAAGGATCTAATGCAATTTTTGTACCCCAAACTGTAGTCCTGAAACTTTTGTCTCCATTCCTGTTACTAATTCCATCATTTGTATTAAAATCTTTTTCTTTATTATTTTGATATCCGTTGTTATTATTTTCACCACTAATTACTCGTTGGTTATTATTGTTGATTTTTAACTCAGGAAAGGATTCATCATTAAATTCAATTGTTCTATTTGCTAAAGAATTCTCATAATCATCATAATAGCTAACTCCCCAACCATCATTTTCGGCTCTATAAAAATCCTTGGTTTTTTTCTCTAAACTTTTCATTGCATTTTGTTTATTTCTCTCTTCTCGATAGTGTCTATCTTTATTTTTCTTCCATCTATTCATTATTTCCTTTTTAAACTCATTATAAATATTGCTTGGCAATTTAATATAGTTTTCATTTGTTTTGCAATTTTTAGCCATATATTGCCAATCTATTTCAATAAATGCCAATTCGGAGCCAGCAGGTAAATGACTTAAATATTTATATTCTCTAGTGACATTTTCAAATGTTAATATCTCCCCGTAAGTTATATTTTGAATTCTAATTAGAATATTAGAAGGAAAATTTGCATAATTGACAAATAAACTTCTTAAAATTCTTCTATCAAAGGAGGATAACAAATAAACAATATTAGACTTGAAAGAGGTTTGATAATAAAAATAAGAGTTAGCTTCATTATATGCTGATAATACATCATAATTACCATTATTGTTATCGTTATTGTTATTATTAGTATCAGAATCAATATTTAGGCTATCAATGTTTTTGATTAAGGAGTCTAAGTTTAAAGAGTCATGGAACTCGTTATTAGACTTTTCATTAAAATGGGTATTGTCCTTGATACTACCTTTGTTATTAAGATGTACCGAAAACTTTTTTTTGAAAATTTCAATTGATTCGTCAATTTCTGATATTGCTTTATTAACATAAAGTTGCAAATCATCAGTAGCGGCTTTATTTCCACTATACAACAATAAATCCTCATTAAATTGGGTTAATATTCCAGTTTTTTCAAGCTTATACTGATTAACTATAAAATTCAAGTCTCCTTTCATAATTCTAGTATAAGGGTAAATTTCCTGACTTAAATTGTTTAATTCGTCATGAGATGAGCAGCACCATGGAATGTTAGTCAACTTTTTGAAATTTGGGTTATTGGAAATTGGTAAAGAGAGTATCGAATTATGAGGTTTTATTAGTAAATTCATTACACAATCTTGATTTGGTTTCGGTAAATCAAATCTTTCATCGAAAGTTGAGTCAATCAATACTGGTGAGATTAAGTTATTGTTAACTTTATAATGACAAACAGGGCATTGCTTCTTTTTATTTTTGCAATTTTCAAGAGACACCAAATTATTAGAACTAAAACTATTGTTACGGAAGTTCATTGAGTGGTTATTGTTGGAGGTAGTATTAGATTTTGAGGTGATATCTTCAGCATCTAAAAACCGTAGTAAGCAAGTTAAACAAAAACAATGGCCACAGTTAATCATCCTTGGAGCAATCAAATTTTCTTCAAGGCATATAGGACAAGAAATCTTTTTTTGAACTATCACTCTTAAAATGCTATGATGCTCAATGGGAACATTTGGATCGAAGATTTGATTTTTATAATCGTCTCTAAAGTCAACTAAAAATTTAAAATTTGCGTTTATATAAGATTCACCCTTAAGATGAACAAAATTGTTTTTTTTGGAATTATTTCTGTTTTTTGATGACTGGTGAAAATTAGCATTTTTACTATTGGAATTTCTAGTATTATCATTATTACTTCTATTGCCATTATAAGTAGAGTAGGAGAATTGGAACTCATCGTAATCTTCAAAAAGAAGCTTTTTATATTTCTTTTGAGATCTATAGCTACCAGATTTTAACTTGCTATTATTTTCTCGACCCAAGGTCTTGTTTTTGTCCATTTTCAAAGCCTTTTGTTGGAACTTGGTGTTCTCGTTAGTTTTTGATTGGGATGATTGTAGTTGCAATTGTTTTTGAGAGCTTGAATCCTTTTCAGACTTCATAATTCCACTTCAATAAAACAGTATTAAACCAAAATAATAAAGGCATATATAAATCATCTAGAGAAAGACTCTAGAAGATGAATAAGGGCTAAAGGGAGAAAGCAGAAGCAGCAGAAGAACCAGCTAAATGATAAATTTGGAAGCACAATTTGGAATAGTTTCCCGGTCTGATCGGAATATTCATCACGTGATAGTACCGGAATTTAGCAAAAAAGGCCACAAAAAAAACGTCCCAAGTGGGCGATGGCAAAGGAAATAGAAGAAGCAAAAGAAACAGAAGAAGCAGAAGTAAAAAAAACAGAGGAAGTTAAAGAAATTGTACTCCAACGTGTATTGGGTTATTTCAGTATTCAAACTATATAACTAGAACTAAAGTATATAAAAAATAGTAGTGTAATAAAAGAACAACGATTGAAATAGATGTAAATCATCAAAATGAAGACACATGAAAATAAAAACTTATATTATGATAAAAAAATTTACAAAGAACATAAAACAGCTTTTCACAAACTCTCTTGTTTCTGGGGTTAATAATGCCATAAATAGTGATAAATTGAAATTAAAATTTAAAATCTAAAAATTAAAAAATTGAAAAATAAATGCATGATAGACTAATAAAAAATTCTTGAGGTTTTAAACTAATGTTGAAAAAAAAATTAAAAAAAAAACAAAAAAACAAGTGTGTATTTTTCAATGAAATCCTCCAAAGTTATTTCCATTAAATTGCCCAAAAGACCCATTATTGATTTGTTGGTGAATTTGATTACCCATCCCATTATTTATAGCATTATTTATATTGTTGATATTGTTATTGCCCATATGACTGTTCATATTATTGATAAAATTTGGATTGTTTCCAGAGATTAAATTAGGCAAAGGATTTCCAAATCCTATTGTCTGTTGCGATTGTGGCCCAGGACCTTGAGGTAACTTATTGATCGAATTCATAAACCCATTTAGATTCATTTGTTCAAATCCATGGTTCATATTGGCCATATCATATCTACCTCCAGATGATGGCGGCATTCCTCCAATATTGAAATTTTTGTTATTGTTCATAACATTGTTGTTAATGTTATTGAGGTTATTGATACTTCCCATACTGTTACTCAAGTTATTATTGTTCATCATACCATTGTTTGGAAGTTGATTAAGAAAGTTGTTGAAGTTATTATTTGCCAACCCATTAAAAACAATTCCATTATTGTCCATGAATTGGTTACCTTGGTTATTCATTATGAAATTTGATGGAAGCTGTCCCGCAAGTGGATTGATAATTTCAGAAGGAATGATACTACTATAAATATTATTGTTGTTGCTGCTATTGTTATTATTGTTACTGTTATTGTTGCTATTGTTGTTTTTATTTCTTCTTCTATTTGAGGAGTGACTTCTTGAATGTCCATGATGATGTCTATTTCCATTTCCATCGTTTTTATTTAATCCAACTTCTTCCATCAATCTCTTATATCCCTGATATGATGGATTCATGTCAAGTAAAACTGTTCTAATTTGCTCAATAATAAAATTCTTGCATTCAGGAGTTTTTCCCTCCGAAATTAATGGTGTTGATAATACTTTGTGGATAAATGTTGCACCATAATTATTTTCACTTAATATTTGATGTAGTAACTCAGGTGGAGGAACTTGATTCAAATTGTGAGGTTTTCCTTTATGATTAAAATTCTCATTATTTAAGGAACTAGACGATGACAAATTGTTTAAAAGATTAACGCCAACATCAAAATTCTCTAATTTATTTTCGGAAACAGTGTCCTTATCGTCATTTTTCTTGTCAATTTCATTTTCGGATCCGTTGAATAGCCTATTCTCATTGATAATTCCAGCGCTGTTATTTTCGTTATTGATATTAGTATTATCATTATTGACGTTGTTAGTTTTTGGTTCATTGAAGTCAGAAATTAGTTGTTCTCCAGCTTCACTATTTAATGGTTTTGAAGGATCATATTCCCCAAATAAAGCATTCAATATTATCTCGCCTCCTCTAGTATCAGTTCTGTTATTTAATATTTTCAAAATAGTTAAACAACCCAATTTGTGTGTGCATAACTGAGCCATGTGTGACAATAATCTTGGTGCCAATATTCTATGTCTATCAGATAATGTACAAGTATCTAAAAACCATGTTAATAACAACGATCCGTTGGAGTTCGTTGCTAAATATTCAGCATACAATACAATTACAGATGATAGTAAAACAGTTTGTTCAAAATTTGAGTCCGAGCTTTCTAAAAATGCTCTAATAGCTCTTGAACCAAATCTGTCTTGAGAAATGTTCCAAAAATTGGCTAGCATAACCTCAATAATAAAATCATTCCAAGGAGACCCAAATTTTAGACAGCATTGTAAGACATAATTTCCAAAAGTATCTTTAAATAATGGCGTAATATAAGGCAATAAGCTTTTGGAGATGATTTGTTTTTGTCTTGGACTACTTGCAACGTTAATAATTTTTTGAGCAGCCCATGTACCATTTTTATGTATACCCATTTGACACAAGTATTTTGAAACTTCTCTTAGCATAATGTCTTTAATGCAATTATCGCAAATATCAAAGATTTTTTGAACAACAGTGTTACCAAGATAGTCAGAAGACAATTCAGCTAGTTCACCAAGCATAGCCAATGCTAATTCTTCAACTTCAAATTTGGACAATGAATTAGATTCTATAGATTTACGAATTTCGCGCAATTTTGGTGCGTCAAACTGGCGAATCGCAATTGGATCAGGTAATGGACCATAGTCTTTTTCGGAACCACTATAATTAACAGCCTTTGAGATATAATAGTTAATTTCTGATTCGGAAAATTTGATTTCCTGTGGCTGTTCAACTGTATTTTTCAAATGATTAAATTTTTTGACTAAAACAAGCAAATCACCAATGACATCTTGAAAGGCAGGTGCAATGTCTTTAATAGTAACTGGAATTGAAGACTTTTTATTTTTTTCCTTTTCATTATCAATTTGTTTAGAGCCAGGAGAAGAATTTGAAGAATCCTGCAAGCTATTGGCTCTTGAGCGTTTGCCATTAGATTGTTGAGGCAGTTTTTGCTTTAGATCCTTTTGAATTTCTTGAGGTGGGTTTAACATTTTAGCAAAACCAGTATAACATTGCCAACCACTATAAATTTCACGATGATTTAATTGAGCTTTTGCTTGCATCGCCACATCCATGGATTCAAATTCAATCAAAGCTGATATATTTTCAATTTCAGGTTTTGGAATGGAATTATTTGTAGAGGAATCTAGGGAGATCTCGTTTTCATTTTGGTTAATGTTAGTGGATTGATTGTTTTGATTGTTTAAACAATCATCGTCAAGATCAATTCCCTCTTCAGCGGCTTCAGAAATTGTTGCCATTTCAGATTTAGTAATTTCTTTTGAATCTTTTTTAATTTGGATTTCTTTTGAGGAATCACTTGGGCTATTAGATAATAGAGAATTTGAAGAATTGAAAACTCTAACACTTAAAACGTTTCCAAATCTAGAACACATTTTAAATAAGTTGAAACTAGTTGTTACATTATAGATTAAAGGGGGTAAATTAAGTAATAATACAATATTAGTTGGGCCTAAAGTTGGATTATTAAAAGTTGAAGTATAATTTAAATTTTTTAAAGGAATGTTATCTAATAATAAGGGAGTTGATAGATTCAAGTTTGAATTATTATTGATGGGGATTAAGTCATTATTATTGGGTTGATGGCGATGGTTTTGGTTGATTCTGCTAAGGTCAGGATACTGAATTGGGTTATTTTGTAACTGTTGAGGTAGTTGGTTGGTATTTGAGTTGTTGTTGTTGATAAGGATGTTGTTTTTGTTGTTTTGATTACTATTATTTTGAGTGTTATTTTGAGTGTTATTTTGATTGTTGTTGTTGTTGTTGGTGGTGGTGGTGGTGTTGGTGGTGGTGGTGTTGCTATTGTTATTGTTATTGTTATTGTTGTTGAAGTTATTGGGATTGTTGTAATATTGATCATTGAGATCATTGATGTTATTTTGAGGTAGAATTTGAGATAGAATCGGATTCAAACCATTGATTCCAGCAGAATAAGTTTGAGCTCTGGGTCTATTGATTTCATCGATTTTATTGAGTAGCAAGTTTTGGTTATTGATTGCATTTCCATAAGAGAGATAATCATTTGGGATTGAGTTGTTATTTGCAGAGGCGTTGTTGGAATTTGATGAATTGAGGTTTATATTTGAGCTGTTGTTTGTGTTTGGGTTATTAATATTTTTATTAATAGTAGTGGAAGCAGTGTTATTGGGAGTGGCGTTATTGTTAATGTTGCTTATGTTAAATTCGTAATCGTAGGGAGACATGTCGTGGATATTTTGTAGTTGATACTCGTTAATTATTTCAAAATGATGATTTGATAGAGAATCGTTGCCACCATTTCCAAGAAAAAAGTTATTTGTTGGCTGTTGAACAGCATTGTTGGTTGTATAAGACCTTGCTCTGTTGTTGAGGAGACCCAAGTTGTTGAGGTTGTTGATTGGGTTTAGGTTTAGATTTGGATTTAGATTTGAAATGAGGTTTAGATGGTCTTCATTGATTCCCAAGAGACTTTGGATTGAGTGGTGGTGTCTTAAGGCCGGAATATTGTTATTAGCAGTAATTGTACTGTTGATATTTTCAGGGTTATTGTTGCTGGTGGTGGTGATGGAAGAAGTGTTGTCTATATTATTTGAGGAAATCAATTCATTTGGAGTTAAATTTTGAATTGAGATTGTGTTGTTATTGGATGAATTAGTGTTGTTTCCCCAAATTGAGTTTGAATCATTAAGGGTTAATAGCGAGCCAGATCTTAATCTAGTTGAGCTGGAGGTGCTTTTTGTTGAGATGGTATCTAGATTTGAGGAGTTGAAAGGATCCATTACAGGGGAGATGTTTATATTGTTTGGGATGCTGTTTGGGATGTTGCTGTTGATCTGGTTGGGAGGTAGTAATAGAGAGGAAGAGGAGGAGTTGTTGGTAGATAAAGAATCTAGGGGATAGAATCTTGAAGGTAAGGTGCCAGCTCTAGTTCTTGATCTGAAACTTCCTAGTTGAGGCGAGATATTAGTATTAGTAGTGATGTTGTTGTTAGTGTTGTTAGTGTTGTTTGTGTTTGGAATTTGGTTTTGGTTTTGGTTTTGAGTTTGATTTTAGGTTGTATTATTGATGTTATTTGAGGAGGGAAAAGAATTTAATTGAATATCATTAGAATTGAATTGATTTGAAGTTTGAATCAAAGAGGGAGAGACTGGTCTAATTGGTGATTTTGAGGTTGAAATTTTGTGTAAATTTGAATTAGGAGTTAGGTTGTTGTTTTTGAGAGCGTTGATATTACTGATGTTGTTACTGTTATTAATTGAATCTTGAGATTGAGAGAGATTACTCATTTTTTTTTAATTAAAAAAAAATTTTCTAAGAAAAAAAAAAAAATAAAAACAAGCTCAATAAATATAAGTAAACAGGTAGATAGTAGATAGACGAGAGAATAGTAATAAGTATGATACGTATAATAAGGAATTAGAGAATTAGAAAATTAAAATGAGTAGAGAAATAAGAATAGAAAGCGAAGAATTAATAATTAATGATTAGAAACCAGATATTAGAAAATAAGAAAGAAAGAAATTATTAATAGAATACAAAAGGATTGAATAGAAGGATAAATGAAGAACCTATTTTTTAGTTCTTATTCGGTTCTTTTTAGTTTTTTTTGTTTTTTTTCAACAATTGTTTTTGTTTTTAGTGATAATGTTATAATGCTGTTAGTTAGATTTTTGTTTTTTGTTTGTTTTTTTTCAAATTTTTTCAGTTTTTTTCTTTATTTCTTTATTTCTTTTTTGAATTTGCTGTCTGATTGTTTTTGATTTGTTGATCAGTTCTTCTTTGTAATAATAAACTGGACTTCAGTGGATTTAAAATTAGCAGTTTATCTAATGAAGTGTTCAAGGTCAATAAGATTGGAAGATTATGAAATTAGCTAGAGTGGGCAAAAGTTGGTGAGGATGAGTTGGACGAATTAAGGGGGAGGAAAGAGAAGGTGGAAGAGGATGAAAAATGAAAAGAAAAGCGAACAGCCAAACAGCGAAAAAGGAAAAGCAGCAAAGAGAGAAAGACGAGCAATTGGCAGAGCAGCAAACGATGCCAGACAAAAGCAGCTGGAAAGGAGACAAACACCGCTGCTGCACCAACACAAGAACCAGCTCTGGAACAAGCAGGAGAAGCAGAGGAAGCACACGCAGCACACGCAGCACGCGCAGCTCTGACTCGGCCGCCCGTGCCTGTCCGTTCTAAGTTGCGCGGATGTTGCAGACACCTTATAACTTGCACAACTCGTCAGCACCTTCCCGGAAAGCGGGCCCGAGCTTTGTTTGCGCTGCTGTGCCCGGACTGTTCTCGTAGTCGCTGGTTTTGCTGAATGAACAGGCTTTCTTCTGTGGTGCTGAACGCAGCAGGCGTGGTCGACACGGGCGTCTTTTCCTTCTCATCTCGCAGTATGGTGAGGGTTTTGAAGCTGCACCTTGGACACGTGTCTCGTTATTGCGGTCTATCTCGTGACACCGAGTAGCGAACACCGAACAAAAGTGGACTTGGTGCGTCCAACAGTATGCAAAAGCATGTATTTGTGCAGTTACAAGCACACTAAGTGTAGTCCTTCCACTCTGCTGGTTTGGTAAGACCTTGAACATCAAAGTATTTGGTGGTGCAGCTGTAACCTCTCCAGGTGAAGTCGTCATCTGGGTTACACGAACAGTGGTGTTTTTTTCGGAACTCAGTGTTGAGAGGACAGCTGTGGTAGACGCCATGGTTGTATCCAATGTCGTCGAAAAAATGGATTTTGTTACGGTCTTCAAACAAGCTGATGGCAATCGAGTGAATTGGCGCATCTCCCCATCTCTCGTAAAAGAATCCCCCAGTTTTATCCAAGTAGTCAAAATACTCTCGATATTTTTGGCTTCTAAAGAAATTCAAGCTGGCAATCTCAAAATTCGACCAGAAATGACATAAATTGTATTTCTCTCCTCCATTATCAGATAGGAAACTCATAAGATTGTTCTTGTGTAAATAGTCTGGATGTTCCTTAAGGAAATCCTTTGTAGTCTGCCATAGTGTTGGAATTGTAGCTTCAAATTCATAAATCGATATGGTAAATGCGTATGTTTGGTTAGTGAGCTCCATAAACTTGAATAAATCGTAGTCGATATCGCAATAAAATTTGATATCTGGTTCAACTCTCCAATACCAGTCATATTCATCTAACAATGGATGTCTCCAGAAGAACCCTGATTCAAACCTACACATGTGTCTATAAGACACTGAGTCTCCATATATTATACTTTTTTCTTTCATTTGTTCTCTTGCTTTGTCTGCTTTCTCAATATCAAGAAAATCGGGATAAGACCATTGTTCTTTGGGAATTTTTCCATACTTGGTCTTTCCCGAAACAATTGCTGACGTTGCATCAATAAAGTCTTGGGAAAACTCTTCATCATTAAGGAAAACCCAGTCGTAATGAAACTTCTTATTAAATCGATCTTCAACTGATCGAATTGCACCAACTATCCCCCAAATATCGCTGTTTCTTGCCAATGTCACAAATGTAGCATTGGCTTTTGATTTTTTAAATATCCTGTACTGATTGTCTTCAAATGCTTTGACTAGATCTTGATATTCACTCTTGGTTAACGATAGTTGCTTTTCATTGAAATTCTTGTTTAATTTATCCCGTAGATTCTGGTCTAATGTATCAAGACTAATATGATTAATACGATTATTATCATTATCATTATTATTGTTATTATTGTCATTATTATTATCAGCGACAACCTTTTCGTCATTAAAATAACTGGTATCATGATTGTTCTTCAATTCATCATATCCATCCCTATTGACATCGCTAAATCCATCAGCACCTCCATGGGACAATATTTTCAAACCATCATCCTGCCCACTTGGCTGCTGCCCAAGATCCCCATTGTAATAGTAAACTGAGAGCGACGAGACCAACAACACCACCACCAAGATGGTTATCTTGAATCTCTGGTTCAATAACAGTCTCTTCGACATTCTGCTGCAATACGAATGGATCTGGTTCATTATCTGCTTTGAAGAGATCGAAGTGCTAGCAACCAGAAATGAAACAGACTTGCAAAACTGTTTTCATCTTTTTTGCACGTTAATCCCATTTCATAAATAGCTTTCTTAGCGCTGGCCACGGTCGAACAGAAAAACAACAGCGAACACCCAAAAAAAGCAAAAAAGACAGAAAAAGACAGAAAAACAAGGTCGGTCAGTCCGGTAAGTTGCCACCTAACGGCTGTCCAAACCAAGTGGTCGCTAAGCATGTTCGCCAAATCATGGAAATGTGCGGAAATTCGCGGAAACGGTATTTCCGTCCTCTATCACTTTGAATATCTTTTAATAAACACTATATAAATATATACAGCATCACCAGTCCTTGTACTTCTGCCATCCTTCAGGCTTCTTCAACCTCTTGAGCTCGAAATATCGCCAGGTGCAACTGCCCACCGTCCAGTCAAAGTCATCCTGAGGGTTGCACGAACAGCGCTGCTTCTTTCGAAACTCTTTGTCGATGGGACAGCTCGTAAACACATCGTGGGTGTATCCCAAATCTCCAAAATGATGAATCTTGTCTCTATCCTCGAACAAACTGATAGCAATCGAGTGAATTGGCGCATCTCCCCATCTCTCGTAAAAGAATCCCCCAGTTTTATCCAAGTAGTCAAAATACTCTCGATATTTTTGGCTTCTAAAGAAATTCAAGCTGGCAATCTCAAAATTCGACCAGAAATGACAGAGATTGTATGTTTTGCCCTTATTGTCGGATATAAATTTCAAAAAATTATTCTTGTGCAAATACTGGGGATGCTTTCGAATAAATCCCTTTGTAGCCCTCCATAATGATGGTATGGTTCTTTGATACTCCATCAACGATATAGTAAACCCATAGACTTTATTATTATCCTCCATAAATTTAAACACGTCGTAGTCGATATCGCAATAAAATTTGATATCTGGTTCAACTCTCCAATACCAGTCATATTCATCTAACAATGGATGTCTCCAGAAGAACCCTGATTCAAACCTACACATGTGTCTATAAGACTCTGAATCTCCATAGATTACTCCTAATTCCTTCAATCTTGATCTTGCTTTATCTGCTTTCTTGATATCAATAAAATCTGGGTATGACCATTGTTCTTTTGGAATTTTCCCATACTTGACTTTCCCACTACACAATGATTTTGTAGTCTCAATAAACTCTTCACTAAAATCATCATCATTAAGGAAAACCCAGTCATAGTGAAATTTTCTATTAAATCGATCTTCAACCGATCTAATCGAATTCACTAATCCCCATAACTCACTATTTCTTGCCAAAGTAACAAATGTGGCCTTTGCTTTGCTTTTTGCTACCATGTTATATTGCTTGGTCTCCACCTGTTTAAATATTTCTTCGTATTGAGTCTTGTTCAACACAATTCGTTTATCGTCTTGTTCATTGTCATCCTGGATCTCATTCTCATCATCTTTCTCACTGCCGATATCAAAATCTAATAACTTTAAGATTACCTCATTGTCTGTAAGATTTTTGAACTTGTTTATGCTAAGATTAACTAAATCGTAATCATCCAACGAATGGAGACTTGTTAAGTTGAAACCAATCAATAAAAGTAGTCCAAATAAAATTAATACAATTATTTTAAATCGATAATTATTAATCAATAACCTCATTTTAGTTATATATCTTATTTATATGCTATCTCTATTTATTCCAGATATCAAGCATTGAAAACTAGTGTTCCCTTATTTAATCCCAGAAAAGGACCTAACGAGTGAAAAAAAAAACAAAAAAATATAATATAATGTAATATAAGAAGATAACCAAATTGTAAATCGAAACTATTAAAATAAAATAGATATAATAATAATCTCACTGGCAACTAAAATTATCCTTATTAAGCCTATAATTATCTAGTTTGCATTTCATACAACTCATCATCAAATTTCACTCATCTGCTATCTTTGTCTTACTTTTAATGTGAATAAAAAATCCACACGTTGAAAAATCCAGCTAAAACAGACCAACTATTTCGTTTTTTTTTCTGTTTTTTCTGCTGTTTTTTCCAAAATTTCCAAAATTTCCATTTCAATTTGCATTTTTCTAAACTCTTTTATACTTTTAAGCAATTTTTCTCTGTGGGATCTTAATTTGTTCTTCATAACTTTCCATTCAGACTCTTATATTTACCTTTTCCTTTCCATTTCAACCACACTTTTCTTAGGAATGGAATATTTTTTAGCTAAAGCCACTTTCATATTTTCGTTTTTTCAGAAATTTACTCAGTATTACTATCATAACTTAGTATTCTTTCTAGGCTATAATTACAATATAAATAAAAAAAAAAAAAATCAAACAATAAAAAAGTAAAAAAAGTAAAATATTAAAATAATTGTTTTACTACTTTTCTTTTATGTATAATTCTCCCAACCATCAGGCTTTTTAAGTCCTTTGACATCAAAATATCTTCCTGTGCAACTGTAACCCCTCCAGGCAAAATCGTCATTGGGATTACAAGCACAGTGATTATCTTTCCGGAATTTCTTACTAATTGGACAATTTGTAAATATATCGTGTGTGTAACCAATATCATCAAAAAAATGAACCTTTTCTTTATCTTCAAATAAACTCACAGCCATTGAGTGAATGGGAGCATCTCCCCATCTTTCGTAAAAAAATCCCCCAGTTTTATCCAAATGATCAAAATATTCTTGATACTTTTGACTTCTAAAGAAATTTAAATTTCCAATTTCGAAATTTGACCAAAAATGACATAAATTATAGGTATGGCCATTATCTTCTGAAAGAAAATCCATAAGATTGTTTTGATGCAAATAATCTGGATTCTTTTTTAAAAATAATTTGGTATGTTTCCACAAAGATGGGATTGTCTTGTGAAATTCTTTTAGCGATATAGCAAATCCATATGTTTGATTGTTAATTTCCATATACTTGAACAAATCATAATTGATATCACAATGAAAGGATATGTCTGGTTCAACTCTCCAATACCAGTCATATTCGTTTACTAATGGATGTCTCCAGAAGAACCCTGATTCATATCTACACATGTGTCTATATGATATTGAATCTCCATAGATTATGCCCAATTTTTTCAATCTTGCTCTATTTTTATCAACCTTTTCAGTATTGATAAAAGATGGAAAAGACCATTGTTCAGCGGGTATAACGCCATATCTAGTTTTTCCACTACAGACAGCTGTAGTTGCATCGATAAATTCCTCTGAAAATTCTTCGTCATTAAGAAACACCCAATCATAATGAAAGTTTCTGTTGAATCGATCCTCGACTGACCTGATGGACTTGACCATCCCCCAAATATCACTGTTTCTGGCTAACGTAACAAAAGTTGCGTTTGCTTTAGTGCTTTTGATTAAATCATATTCAGCGTCTTCAAATTCTTTGAAAAAATCTTGATAATCCTGTTTGCCAGCTATTGGCTGGTGATTTTTTTGTAGATTTTTGATATATTTTTTGGGTGGAGTGAGACTAGTGTCCTTTTGATCGCTGTAATCTAAGGACAATAAAATCAAAGATATGAATATTATGGAGACAAAAACAGTTATAAAGAGCCTCAACTCCCTACTTAGTTTTTTTAGTCTTGAAAAAACAAACGTTACAAAATTCTGCATGGTAGATTGACAAACTGCTCAACTCTTAGTGACAAGTCATTTGAATACTGTTGTCAGATATATTGCGAGATAGTATTTCGTATTTCAAGCTGCTGTATTAGATGGTATTTGCTATATTCTGAATTTCTTCCACCTATTCCGAGCGATGTTGTTGGTTTTGCTTAAGCCTGGAGATGGGTTGTTGTTTTGTTGTGGGATTGCTTAGGTAAGTGGATGTTGTTTTCCAGAGCCCAAGTAGCATCAGGTTTTGGAGAGTTTGGTCAGGCAGTACCAGTTGCTGAAGCAGAAAAGTGCCTGGGCCAATCTACAGGAGAATCAGCATAAGAGATCTTCATCAACAGGTATTTCCTAGACTGCTCTGTGAAAGAAGGAGAAATGGCTCAATGTCTGTCAGATGTTTCGAACTCCAAAAGAGAGATTTCGTCTTCTTGAAGAGTACGCCGGTGTTCTGGATTGCTGCTGCTATACAGCAAAAGGCTTATTTCCATGCGGGAAAGCAGCACAGTGCATATCGCGCAATTTGGTTTTTTTATCCACTGCGGCCAATCGGCCAATAGGATTCACAATTCATTTGTCTAATAGCGATTTTCAAAGCAAAAGATTAAATACAGATATGTAGAAAAGAGCAGAAACAATGGAAGATTTTGATTGAGAACCACACATCAAAGTGCCATGAAAACGAAAAACAAACAGCAAGAAGCAAGAGTCAGGAAACAGAATACAGGGAAGAAGAAAACACAAAAAAGCAGAGCATAAAAGGAAGGAAAAAAAACGTAAGCAGAAAAAAAAACAAATATATATATGTTATTGAGATGCTCAAGTATGAGCTTCCCAACCTTCTGGTCTTGTTAATCCTTTAACATCGAAATATTTGTTAGTGCAACTAGTACCTTTCCAGGTGAAATCCTTTTTGGGATTACAAGAGCAATGATTTTTTCTTCTAAAATCACTATCGAATGGACAGTTTGAGAAGTCGTCATGAGTGTAGCCAATATCATCAAAGTAATGGATTTTATCCTTGTCTTCAAATAGACTTATAGCGATTGAATGAATTGGAGCGTCACCCCATCTTTCGTAAAAGAAACCACCTTCTTCATCTAAGTAATTGAAAAACTTTTGGTATGTTTCACTTCTAAAGAAATTCAAATCAGCAATCTCAAAATTGGACCAAAAATGACAGTAGTTGTAGCCATTTCCCTTACTATTTGAAATAAAATCCATGAAATTATTTGGATGAAGTAAATTCTCATTTTTATGTTTTTTAAGAAATCTTTTAACTGTTCTCCATAAAGTTGGAACAGTACCAGGAGTTTCAAATAACGATATAGTGAAGCCATAAGTCTTATTGTTATCTTTCATAAATTTGAATACATCATAATTGATATCGCAATGATACATCACATCAGAGTCAATCCTCCAATAGTAGTCATATCTGTTTAACAAAGGATGTTTCCAAAGAAAACCTGATTGGTATCTACACATGTGTCTATACGATTCCGAATTACCGTAGATTATGGCTTGATTAGCCAATAATTGCCTTGACCTTTCAGCTTTTTTTAAATCGATATTTGGTGGATAGGACCATTGTTCCTTGGGGATAGTGCCATATTTAACAGTACCTGAGATTAACGATGAAGTTATATCAATAAACTCTTGAGTGAAGTCTTCATTATTAAGAAAAATCCAATCATAGTGAAATTTATTATTAAATCGATCTTCAACGGATCGTATTGTATCCACTAAAGTCCATAAATCAGAATTTCTGGCAAGAGTAACTAAAGTAGCATTCACTTTTGAAGGTTTAAATAAATCATATCTTGATTCCTCAAAGACTTTCAAAATATTTGAATAATCATCTTTCGATAAGTTTAAATTAGTGTACTCGTTGTTGTTGTTATTATTATTATTATTATTGATGATTTTATTATCAATGTGATTAGTATTGGTATTTGATGTTGAAGTTGAGTTTATAAATGAAAGAGCATTTTGGTTTATTGATTTTTTAGAATCGTTGTAATTTAAATTAATTGTATTCAGTTCATAAGAATCTTTTAAAAGCACAAGAGAAGCACATATAACAAATAAAGCAAATATTATAGCTAGCTTAAGTTGAGTTTTCAAAGAAATACTGTATCTTTTATACTTATGATTTTGACTATTGTTATCGGAAGCCTTTTTCTTATTCAGGTTTCCAGATAAAGGTATTGAATCAAAATATGTATGATCGTTTTTATCAGTTTTCATCATAAAGTACTGGAGGTATAGGAGTTTAGGGAAATATAGGAGTAATAGGATTTTGAAAATTAATAATTAGGTATTAAATTTTAAGTGCTGATTAATAGCTACTGTAAAATAATAGAAGAGCTAAAAAAATAAATTAAAAGGGCTTTTTTTCATTATATATGGAGCAAAATAGCTTAAACTTCATGATCATTTGAGAGAAATAGCACCATTTGATAAATATAACCTCAGCATCTAGAGGAAAGTGTAAAATCCATTTTTGAAGAAAATTGGAGGGTTCTCAGACAGAAAAAACTGATAAAATGATGAAATGATATAGCGACAAGAATAAAATCATAGAAAAAGTTGGCATTTTACATAAACCTGATTAACTGCAAAACCTTCTTTTGTTTCGCACTGCATAAACGATTACAAAGTTTGACCAACCCCAGTACACAACAGCAAATTCCCTTTCCTCTTGCACCTAAACCAAATCTCTAAGCTGAGCAGTTCTGTTCCCACAAAGCAGCAAACAAAGCAGCAGACTATTCCAGAGCCAAAGAAAGCCGAACACAAGCAAAAGCTGTTCTCAGTGATAACGAAAGTGTCATGATTGGATTAATCACAGAAGAGCTCCTCCCACAAACAACAGCCTCTAAACTACGAATCGCACGTTGGGACCGTAGTCAGCTTGAACAATAGACGGGCGTTGGGTCGCCGGCAGCAAAAGACAAATACGTAACCACGCATCGATTTATGTACAAACCTGTATTATGACACAGACTGCGCTCTTGAGACATATTGGCCGGCGGCTTTGTGAGATCCTGCGCGTGCCATGCGGGTAACTTGAATGGTGCACCGTGGCACGGATTACAACGCGGATGACTGTGTTATTATGAGACCAGAGAACAGTCGCAGGACTAAAGCTAGATCACGGGTACTTATAATAGCGGACAGTAGTGTTTCTGCACTAACGAATAAACCAATTCTGGCTTTACAGGTATACCTAGGTTGTGTGAGTTATGCGCACACAACTTTATTTTTTCAGAATGAGGCTCCGATCCCAGTTTTGGACTGGTTTTTACCACGTCTTTAGTTTGATTTGAGATGATGTGGAGGATCTATTTATAATAATAAAAGCTGGGAGAACGATAACCATCACTAAATACTAAAACCATCTCAGTATCACTATTTCCATTATTAGAAATCCCATTTTTGTTGATTTATTCATTACACCAAATCTACACCCAATAATTGTTGCAATGGTATGTTTATTTGTCGATTTTTCAGCTTTCAATTTCCATTTTCCAAATTTTGAAAGAACGCTGGCTCAATATATCAATATCTCCAATCAATAATGAATTCTAACATTTAATTCTTAATTTTGCACTGTCGATCTTATAGGCTAAACCAGTTCCTCAAACACCTAGACAAAGGTTAGCAAACGCTAAATTTTACAAAGAACAGGGAAAGAAAATGGGTAAACCAAGACCAAAAGCCAAAAAAGAATTTCCATTATCAAAACCTTGGTTGATTTTGATAGTTTTTTTAGTTGTTGGCGGTGGAATATTAGAATTGATTCGTTTGCTTTTTTAATTACAATCAACAATTGGTTGAATGTCATAGGTTTATGTCAATTGGTTTTAATTATAATAAAGAAATAATCAAAAATTAACTTTGAACTTGATTGTCAGATTATTTTGGAACAAAAAACAAATTACTTATTCATTTATCGATCATAAATTAACTTTAATTTTTTCTCAAATTTCATTTTATCATATTTTTTATAAGCTCTCTTTTTAAATGATATCTTTTCTATCAGCTTTCTTTTTTTTTCTTTCTAAAATTGTACTATAATTAATTAATAATTAATTATTCACTAAATTCTTAAACAAGTTATTAAATAAAATATTTTTTATGGGTAATAATATAAAAGTAGAATTAAATCAGTAACAAATATCTAGAAATAAAAATAGAATATAGATTATAAAAAAGAAAAAATTAATTATATTTAATTATATTTAATTATATTTAACTGTAGTGTATTTAAGAATATAAAATTATAATCATTAAAATAAAGACAAAGCTTAAAAATAAATTTAAAACTAATCTTCAATAACATGAGCATATTTCCTCAAATTTTTCAATTCCTTTTCAGTTGGTGGTAAATCATGACTATGTAAATATGTTCTAAATTGTTTGGTATATTTGAGAACGTGGTCTGTTAATGTATCAGGAACAATACCTAGATCGCTATAGGTCTTTATGTCGGGATCTCTAAAGTCAATTTTTTGATCAATATAAGCTCTTTCAACTTGATCAGGGTTGGTGGTTTTCCAATAAATATATTGAAGATAATTAGTCATCAACAATGCTATTGGCTTTGGTATATCAATATTTATATATTTTTGTTTAGTAAATGGTTCAATAATCTTTCTGATTTCAGCCAATGAATACTCAGTATTACCGTATAGCTCATATAATTGACCCTCTGTAGAATCATCAAAACCAATAAGTTCTAATGCCTTTGCAACATCAAGAACATGGGTTGGATAAATTTTGGTTTTATTTGAATTAAAATTGAATATAGTTGCTTTGTTACCCCAGTGTCTTAATATTTTATCCTCTCTACCAAACATTGGACTAGGTCTAACAATTGTAGCATTGGGGTATTCTTTTTTAACAACAGCTTCTCCAATACCCTTGGTGGCATAAAAAACAGATGATGAGTCTGGGTCAGCATTGTATGAGGAAACATGAACAAGTCTTGGAACCTCATAATCTTTTGCAATTTTAGCGATTCTTCTTGCTGCTTCAATATTAATATCAGCCATTGAAAAATTCTTGGTGTGATAATCGGCACCGATACAATTAAATACAATATCTGAGTGTTTTATGGAATCCTCAATTGATTTAATATTTCTTAAATCAAATTCAACCAAGTTAACAACACCCAAGTCACCAGTGACTTTTAAGAATCTTGATTTCATTTGATCTCTAAATGGAACAATGGTTATAGTACCATGTCTTGCTAATTTTGAAGTTATGTAACGTCCCAAGAACCCAGAAGCACCAAAAACTGTAGCGGTGTAACCTGTTCTAGAGGATCTGCCTCCTTGACCTACTGAAATATTAGTTTTACCATTTTTTGTAATATTAATATCACTTTTCAAGACACTAGTATATAAAGATCTTGAAGTGTTCAAGTTATTTAAGAGAGACAAGGTCTTCAACTGCAAAGAGGTGGATTGTTTAAACATTTTGGAAATGAAGAGCAACTCGACTTTTTTAGACCCAGGAGATTAGAAACAAACAACTAGACTGCTAGGTGCTCTCTAATCGTGAGGTTATTCCAAAACTGATAAATTGAGTTGAGTGGAATATATTGATTATTTTCAGGGAAGCTGGTTGGTTGAAAATCGAATAAAGAAGTGCGCGGAACAAAGATATTGCATTTAGCATTTATGCTGAGTCATTATACTCACTTTCCTTCTTACTAAATACACAGTCGTGCACTTTTTTTGTGAGGAAATTGCAATGGGGTTGTTTTTTTCATTTAGCAAAAGCAGCACAGGAAGCACAAATATGTGAAGAAAAAAAGCGATGAACGAACCTCCAACGACAGCCAAGGTGGTAATAGAGACCAGCAGAGGACCGCTAGAGATAGAGCTATGGGCTAAGGAGACACCGATCAATTGCCGGAGCTTTCTTGAGGATTGTTTGAATGGAAGATTTGACAATTTGCAATTCAATAAGATTTATAAGAATATACTAGTTGAATTGAATGACGATTTGAGGAATAATCAGAGCAGGAATAAAACTAATAACGAGTTTCATTCTCGGTTGAAATTCAATAGAAGAGGGTTAATTGGGATGTATGGCAGGAATTACTTTACTGATGGAGATAACAACAATAAAAATAATTGTAAATTTTTTATAACATTAGATGCATTGAGTAAGTTCAGTAATAAAAATATTCTTATTGGCAAAATTGAAGGGGAAAGCATATATAATTTAGTTAAAATTAGCGAATCTGAATTGAGAGAGGATAATGAAACACCAATATATCCAACAAAGATTAAAAAAGTTAATATAATTCAACCATATTTTGATAACTTGGAGAACAACATTAAAAAGCGAAAAATTAAAGTCATTAATAATAATAATAACAATAATAACAATAGTAATAATGCTAGTCAGAGGAAGAAAAAAACAAAGTTGAAATCCAAAATCAAGATAACTTATGATATCGAAAATGAAAACGAAAATGATGACGAATTGCCTACTGGAATTAATAAGAAAAAGAATAAAATAAAAGACAAGTTTAAAATGAAATCTGCTCATGAAACATTGAATGATAAAACATTATCAAAAAAGAAGTTGAGTGTGAATCAATTAATTGAAGAAAAAATCAAGATTGAAAATGACAACAGAAAAAATAGCGAACTTCTTGTTGCTGATAAGAATATTACCAAGAAAAATGAAATTAGAAAAGATAATGACAATCTTGAGAATATTAACATTGAAAATAATAATGAAATAGTGGAAGCTAGCACAAACTCAAAATCTGTTTTGGATGATAAAAACGATAAAGGGAAAGTGAATAAAAGCAAAAAAAAATCAAAAAAAACACTAGTGGAATTGGAAAGAGAGAAATATCTTAAGCAGCAGTTCAAACAACTCACTAATGAAGAGATACTTCAGAAAATCAGCGATTTCAGTGCAAAGCTCAAAGAAAAACCCGGTGGTTCTGGTGATTCTACTTCTGACTCCAAAGAGATAGAGTCTGGGGAAGATGCGGATTACGAACGCTTTTTTCACCACCGGTTGGTTTTCCGGTAGAGACCCGGATTCTGCATAAAGAAAACCGCATTTGCCCGTGATGATCCGGCATTAGTCATCCGGCATTAGTAATTTTGTGTCAATTTTAGGTGAGAATTAGAAATTGTCCGTAAGCAGATAAAAATTACTCAGGTTATAAAACAAAAGGACTTTCTTTTGTTGAATGAATTTTCACTGGTGCGAATCAGCATCCTGGTTATTTACTTACTATATTTTTTCTCATTTCTCATTCCATATCTATTACTTAACATTTATTTATATTTGTTGGATATAATTTTAATTCAAATAAATCAAATGATGCAAATGGCTGGATCTACTCTAAGTCTTTCATCTAGTTTAAGTGATGACTTATCCCTTCTTTCTCCAACTTCATCACAATTTTCGACTTCCTCGATCGATTTAAATAACACTCATGAACATGATGTTAACACCAATTTATTTGAAAAGGAATTTAGTTTGAATAGAGACTTATTGCCTGAGGAGCTACCTGTTGTTAGATGTGTTGCAAGGGCCAGAATTCCTACAACTAATAACACCGAGATTTTTTTGCATTTGTATTCTAATAATATCGATAAAAAGGAGCATTTGGCTATTGTGTTTGGGGAAAATATTCGAAGCAAATCGTTATATTTGAGACAAAAAAATGAAACACAGTCAGACCGAATGATTCGAGGCGCATATATTGGAAAACTACAACCCAATAGAAAGATAGCGGATTTTGATGAGTTGAAAAAAATTGGATTAAAGTTCAATGAAAAGGATGAATTAATATATGACAATAGAACATCATATAATCCTGAAAGTCCTATTTTAGTGCGAATTCACTCCGAGTGCTATACAGGAGAAACAACATGGTCAGCTAGATGTGATTGTGGCGAACAATTTGACGAAGCAGGCCGATTGATGGGAGAATATGGACGAGGAGTTATAATTTATTTGAGACAAGAAGGTAGAGGAATTGGATTGGGAGAAAAATTAAAGGCGTATAATTTGCAAGATTTAGGAGCTGATACAGTGCAAGCTAATTTAATGTTAAGACATCCAGCAGATGCGAGAAGTTTTTCGTTGGCTACAAGCATATTGTTGGATTTGAATCTACCCAATATTAAATTATTGACTAATAATCCGGATAAGATATTGGCTGTTGAAGGTAAAAACCGACTGATCAAAGTTGTTGAAAGAATTCCTATGATTCCAATAGCCTGGAGGAAAGATTTAAAGGAAGGTAATGAATGTGAGCATAGTCATGAGCATTGTCATAAAAATAATCATGAAATTGAGAGTAATAGAGGAATACAATCTAAAGAGATAAATGGGTATTTAAGAACTAAGATAGAAAGAATGGGGCATTTATTACAAGAGCCCATTCGAATTTAGTGGCATTAAATAGTCAGCACTTTATCTCTTTATATATGTATACTTTTTACTTTAATTTTTAGGTAACTTTTCATTTTAGTTAGACAAGTTCTATAGACAATTTAATTTTATATAATTCTAAATTTATTTCAGATAACAAAGACAGGTGGATAGGTAGGTGAGATGTGTGGGAGTTGCCCGGTCTTTCCTTATTGGGACAAAAGAAAACATGAAGAGAAATAAACACTTCATTGAATATAAATATTTCAATTGCAAGTGTTTTGTTTATTCGATTGAAGACTTTACACCACACCAGAGAGTTGTATATAAACGTTGAGATAGATAATCAAATAATTGAAAAATAAAATAACAAAATAACAAAATGGTATGGATATTATGAGATTGAAGAAGAGGAAGAAAAAAAAGAATAATCATAATAATATTATATGGCATAAATACTTACGTTTTAATTTAATTTGATTTATGTTTTTAGTCAGCTAATACTAAAACATATAAGGATGCCTTTTCATTGTTTGATAAAAAGGGAACAGGAAAGGTTCCACCAGAGGCCCTTGGAGACTTATTAAGAGCGGTTGGACAAAATCCTACATTGGCAGAGATTGCTGATTTGGAGAGACAATTGCCAGGGGAATTAGATTTCGATACATATGTTAAGATTATAAATCGACCCGATGGATTCAAGCCCTTGGGAGACGCTGAAGATTATGTCAGAGGGTTTCAAGTGTTTGACAAGAACATGTCTGGGTTCATTGGAGTTGGTGAATTAAGATATATATTAACGTCGATTGGCGAGAAGTTGTCTGATGCAGAGGTGGATGAGTTGTTGAAGGGAGTTAATGTTACGCAAGATGGGAATGTTAATTATGTTGAGTTTGTCAAGAGCATTTTATCTCAATGAACAAAATTAGTCAAAGAGATAAATATGCGTACATATATATTTATAATTATATCTATATTAATTATTTTTTAATTTTTTGTTGTGATTGTTGTTTTTACTGAGATTGAATAAATAAGAGATACCTATTAAAACTGGGAAGTGAGATCTAAAATAAAAAGAAAGAGGCAGGATGAGTATGACGGAGAGTAGCGTGAAACACCTGATTATCTGGGAGATGGAAGATAATTCTCAGAAGTTCCAAATGATTCATCATTGAAAATTTTCTTTTCTGGTCATCTATGTAAGTATACAAGAATATTGATATTGATATTATATTAGGCATATTATAACTAGTTAGATTACAAGAACACAAGTTTACAATTAGATATAATTGGGATAAAGATGGCCAGTAAATTGAATGATGATTTTTCGAAATTGAGTATTTCACAAGAGAAGGAATTAAGTATTGAAGAACAAGCTATTGAGAGCCAATATTTAAGCTTGATTAATAATTTGGATGGCGTTAAAGGTCAAAGTAGGGAAGAAGATTTTATTTTAGTCAAGATCAATAAGTTATTAAAGGACAAAAGTTATCTATTGGGAAATGCCAGCAATAAGATAGACGAAGTAGTATTCAATAGGTTATTTGACATTGTTAAGAAGAAAAACCAAGTCACAAGTGAAGAGGCTGTCAAGATTCGTCATGTTTTAAGATGGATTGATTTGATTCAAAACACTCTAGTTATTAAGAAAGAAGATGAGAAGGTCAAGATTGATTATTCAATTGAGTTGCCACAGGAGATTAAAGTCAAAGAGAAAAAGGGTGACGCATCTAAAGAAGGTAAAGAAGGTAAAGCAGGCAAAGAAATTAAAGAAGCCAAGCCTGCTAAAGATGTCAAGACTAAAGAAATCGCTGAAGTTGCCAAAGCTGCCGAAGTTGCCGAAACTAAGGACGGCAAGAAAGAATTGAGTGAAGAAGATAAAAAAAAGAAAGCCGAAGCACAAAAGGCTAAAAAGGCCAACAAAAAGGCCAACAAAAAGAGCAGTGGTGGTGGAAATGAGAAGAAAACTGTTGTGATTGACCCCTCGTTGATTGATTTCAGAGTGGGATTTATTGAAAAATGCGAAAAACACCCCAATGCAGACTCATTGTATGTGTCGACCATCCAAATGGGAGATGAGAGTGGAGAGGCTCGAAAGGTATGCTCCGGGTTGGTGAAGCACTTTTCCTTGGAGGAGATGCAGCAAAGAAGGGTGGTTGTTGTGTGCAACTTGAAGCCGGTGAACATGAGAGGAGTGAAGAGCATGGCGATGGTTTTGTGTGGGTCGGATGCGGCAGACGGGTTGGTTGAGTTTGTGATTCCTCCCAAGGACAGTGCAGTGGGGGATAAGCTCTTCTTCGAGGGTTTCGACGGCGTGCCTGAGAAGGTGTTGAACCCCAAGAAGAAGATCTGGGAAACCTGCCAACCCTCGTTTTCAACCACCAATCTGTTGGTGGTGGTGTACAAGCAGGACGGAAAGCCCGACGCGCGTCTTGTGAACAGCGCCGGCAGTGCGTGTGTTGTTAGCACCGTCGCGAACGCTCTTGTTCGCTAGGCCAGACCCAGCAAACCGCAGCAGATAATTGACATTGGAAAAAGCACAAACACGATATCAGTACAAGTAATCGCGCAATGGTGGAGGTGCGCTTCCCCATTCTGTTGCCTGTTTGTGTTGGCACGAGACCACAATCATGGGAGTCAGGCTGGAGCTGTCGCGTGCCGGGCTGCCATGTTGGGAGAGACAGACGCGGATCCAGCCAATCACAGAGAAGCAGAGCGCTGGGCGGAAGAAGCAGCGCGGACGACCGAGCGGAGGATATAGGCAGCACAGGTGCCAGAGCAGGAAGCAGACGCAGCAGCCCCAGAGACCTTTGCCGCAGCATGAACACGATCAACCGCCCGCCCCAGCCCCAGACGCAGCACACGCAGCAGCCAGGCCTGCGCCACAGCACCAGCGCCCAGGGCCGTGCCGCCAGCGAACGCAACGACCAACAGAGCTTCTTTCTCCCCCTCAACCCCAGCGCCAGCAGAGCCACCAGCAGTGAGGACCCAAGCGCTATGTCTGACCTGCCCAAAGCTGCCAACATCGCCAGCTTGAACATCTTGAACCATTCTTCCCAGGACCTCACTCAAAGTCAAGCGCTAAATCAGAGCCAGAGCCAGAATCAAAACCAAAACCAAAATCAAAATCAAAGTCTGAACCAGAACCAGAACCAAAATCCCCAGATTCTCCACAACCCCCAGAATCCTCACACTTTTCATACTCCAAACACTCATATCCAACCACACCCTGAACACATTACTCACAACAGCCATACTGACAATACCAATACCCCTAATAATCCACTCACTGTTTCCCATCCGAATCTCCATATTAATTCTCACAACAATCCCCAGAATACAAAAAATGATAAACCAATAAAACATAAACGTCCTCGAAAGAAAACTGCCAGAGCTTGCAATCATTGCCACAAATCACATATGACTTGCGATAACCAGAGACCTTGCAAACGATGTGTTTCAAAGGGCTTGTTTAATACGTGCAAAGATGCACCGAGAAAGAAAAAAAAATATCTAATTGATGTTCCTGATGAGCTAACTGAACCTCCAAAAAATTATCCTCTACCAAATAATATCATCAATAACAATAACATTAACGTTAATAACACTAACACTAACAACAATAACAATACTAATAACAATAACAATACCAATACCAATAACATTAACAGCAATATGAATAACAACAATAACCAAATTCAATTCCAGCAAATTAATTCAAATCCAAATTTAATACTACACCAACCACCTCGAATTCTCAATAACGCTCTTCTACAAAACCAAAATCACCAAAATCACCAAAACCAACAGAAGAACCTGCCGTTAAATAACCAATTCACAATACATAACCCAAACCCTTCCAACATATCAAATATCTCCAATATCTCTAATACCTCCAACAACAATCAATACAATACCTTAAATAATAATCTTACTCCTACTTCCTCTCCCCCACAACTAATGTCAACCTCAAATTCTTCTGTCCAATACCACTCTCATCTCTCAAACCAACATCACTTCAACCAACAGAATATCTCCTCAAATAGCCCCTTGTCTGACAACAACTCTCCTTCTCTATCATCAAATATCCAAAATATTTCAAATATTCAAAATATCCCTAATATTCCTAATATCCAAAATATTTCCAATATCCAAAATATTCCCAACCATTCCAACCATCCCAATATCCAAAACATTCCCAACATGAATATCCCCAACATGAATGTCCATAACTTATCAAATATCCAAAACCCAATTCCTCCAAACAACTCCCCCCAATTAGTCCCTCTAAATTCTTCCTCAAGTCTTGCCATGAACATCACAAACAGCTCTTTATCCAACATCAATAACAACGACATAATAGAAAACCTATCTCCCTTAAATAACCAAAACAAAAATAATAGTAACCATCACCACCACAAAAAAAATAAACAAAAATTCCTCTCAAACGCTGCCAACTTGGAATACTCAATTCTCTCTCAAATCATCCACCAAAACCCAAACATTAATTACAATCCAGACAACCAACCCATACTAAGCCCTTCAGTATCAATGTCTGAATCGGAAAGCTACATATTTCCTCAAGGTTCAAACAACAACACCCCCCTAGAGAACCATTCCACTAACCAAAACATATACAACAATTTCTACCACAATTCAAATTATCCTAACAACAACATCCTAAATAATTACAATAATAATAATAATAATAATAATAATAATAATAATAATAATAATAATAATAA
>JAKTTS010000180.1:0-27535 GCA_030560485.1 Ascoidea tarda (nom. inval.) | reverse complement strand
TTTTGACTTAAAAGTTTTTTTAAGCTTTTTTCATCTAAATATTTTGAGTTTGACTTGTAGTACTCTAATAAATTTTTGGGAGTTTCAAAGTAGCTTTGAATTACTATTGCTTTTTCTAGTGAAAGACCCTTGATTGTCATTAGCATTCTAATAAACATTTCTTTGACAGTCATCATACTGGATTTTGATAGTATATCTTGGAAAGTGACAAAATTATAGGATACTTTGATGTTTTTGTCGTTTTTAAAATGATGTTTAAAATGATCTAAACTATTCTTATAGTTATTTTGTGTTTCAATATTTTTTGATTTTATGACCACAATTTTTTTGTTGTTATAATATCGAATAACTGCACTATTTAGTCGTTTTAAAAAAACCAAAGTTTCATCAGAATCCCTTAATCTTTTAAGAATAAATTTATTTTGAGTGATTGTTTGACTAACCCCAGTCCTAATAGCAGTTTCCATGTGCGAGTAAATACTCGAAAAATGATTTGAATTAAACTCTTCAATTAGGTAGTAAGAGTTTTCTAAACCAGCTCTTTCTAGTCTTGATTTCTGTTCATAAAACCTTCCATCTTTAATGGAAGAAACGTAATCACTAAGTCTTTTTCTTTCGAATATAAAATCAAGAACTACTTCTTCATGGTTGTGGATATTTTTTGCAATCCATAAGCCATCGCCTAGCGTTAAAGATTTAACGTGAACGTTTACGCCCATTTCAGATAACTTGTCATAGAAATAATTTCTCTGATTCTTAGCTCTTATTTCACGATTGTCTAGATAGAACAACACTTGGTAGTCTGAGCGTTGCCATATTACATATTCAGTGTTATCTAGTTTTTTTCTTATTGAGGAAGGGATAGCATTTTGTTGATTTATGATATCATTGGAAGGTATTTTGTGGTTATAAGAAGGATAAGGATCTATGGACTTGAGCTTGATACCATCGGAGGTATTAGTACTGATTTGATTATCAAAGTCTGAAAATAGGTAGGAATCAAATTTGCTTTTATAGTTATTTGGTTCATTATCATGAATATCGTTACAATGTTGATCGAGTGGTGTCAAATTGTCTAGGTTATCAAGATCATCAGAATTGTCCATTTCGTCAACTTTATGTAAATTTTCAGCCAATTGCAAACCTTCTTCGGTTAGATAGTAGTGAATTGGTCTTCCAACACCTTTTATTAGATCGTTATTTAGTAAAGTTTTGGAAGAAGTCCAAGCTGAGTAAAAGTTTTTTGTAGAGGGGTTTGGGATGAAACTTTTATCGCAAAATGGGCCAGCTTTTCTGATAATTTCGTCCTTAGTCATGCCATTCAGATTTCCATCATGAAGATATAGTGCTTTTAAAATTGCGTAAGCACCAGATCTTTTGGCTGGAACATATTTTTTTGTAATTTTTTTTTTTATTTTTTTAGAATTAGTGGGTTGAGCATCATCAGGACAAGATCTCTTTTTCAGAGGCGATTCAGTTTGAGGGTATATGAAACCATTTGATTTGCAATATTTTTGAAGTCTTTTTTCCATTTTTCCAACGATTTTGTTGCCAACATATTGGATTTGAATTAAATCAATTGGTTTTTTGATTGGTAAATCTGAATTCCTTAAATTTTTCAAGGCTCTACCATAGATAGCAGTTAAATTGTCTTGATTTTTAGTGTGAGCATTCAAAAACTCTTCTTCTAGCCAACCAAGGAAGATGGTTTTCAAATCACTGGGTAAATCCATTATATCTCATAACAATTGATAATAATCAACAACAGGAACTTCTTTAAACACAAATCATTGAATTCAATGGCTTTTGTTGATTAAGGTAAACAAAACAACGACGGTCCGTATTTGTGGTTCATGCATGGTATTGCATTGATTCACAGAAAGTTCAAATAAGTTTTTCGTTTTTTTATTTTTCTTTTTTCTTTTTTTTTTTTATTTTTTTAATTTTTTTTCAGTGAAAAGTTATTTGTAAATTTATGACTTGACAGAACTTCCCTCCAAGTATGAAGGAAATATAACTTTAAGAGGAAAGAGACAATTCATGATGAGTTCAAGTTTTAAAGTTATTGGGCTAACAGCACTAGTGAGTGCTATTGTGACAGGTGGTTTGGTAGAAGTAGTAGGAAGATATTTGAGAAACAATGGAGACCGATCAGTGGATGAAGACACTGCTACTTTACAGAAGAAGGAAAATCTATTTGGCGGTGAATATGACGAAGATTTGATTAGAGAACAATTGGCGAGAAACTATGTTTTTTTGGGGGAAGAAGGCGTGAACAAGTTGAGAAAGGATACGTTTATAGTTGTTGTTGGAGTTGGAGGAGTTGGGTCATGGGTGACTACAATGATGGTCCGATCAGGAGTAAGCAGGATTAGAATAATTGATTTTGACCAGGTCACTTTGTCATCGTTAAACAGACATGCTGTTGCCACGTTGAGTGATGTTGGTGTTTCAAAGGTTTTGACGTTGAAGAAGCATCTATTGAAAGTGGCGCCATGGTGTGAAATCGAAACAATCAATGAGTTGTGGACCTTGAAAACTTCAGAGCGATTGTTGGAAGGGTCGCCCACATTTGTTGTTGATTGCATTGACAACATTGACACCAAGGTTGATTTGCTAGAGTACTGCCATAAAAAGAAGATCAATGTCATTTCGAGCATGGGTGCCGGATGCAAAAGCGATCCAACGACGGTTAACATCGGAGATATTTCGAACACCGGAGAGGATCCGTTGGCGAGATCAGTGAGAAGAAGATTGAAGAAAAGAGGCATCGCCTCAGGAATCACAGTGGTGTTTTCAGCAGAAAAACCAGACCCAAGAAAAGCGTCGTTGTTGCCCTTGCCGGAAGAAGAGTATGTGAGAGGAAACATCGATGAGTTGACACCATTGAGGGACTTCAGAGTGAGGATCTTGCCGGTTTTGGGGCCTATGCCTGGAATCTTTGGCTTGACCATCACTTCGTATCTCTTGACGTACTTGACCGGCTATCCCCTCGAGCCCATCGAGGGTGTCACCAAAAACCGAGCAAAGACATACGAGGGCATCTTGCACACCCTCGCCGCCCAGCAGTCCCGACTCGGAGGCCAGGAACAGCGTGTGCCTCTCTCGCTCAGTGACGTGGTCTACGTGGTGGACGAAATCTTCAGAGCCAAGTCCGCCATATCCAGCTACTCCACCAGGCTTGCACTCTCGCGCTGGGACATGGCAAAGGAGATCTCGCCCCAGAACCTTGTGCTCATGACCCGAGAGGAGCAGCGACAGCACGAGCAGCGCGTGCTTAGCGGCCGTGAAAAACCCGAGGACGTATACTCCCCGGAGGTTCTCCAGCGGGTGCAAAACCGCTTTGAGGAAGAGCGCTACTACGCCCGGTTCCGCTAGTTGGTGCGTGAGGCCTGCGTGTTGCGCGTGAGCAACGGAGCACCTGAAAAATTTTAAACCACAAAAAATTTTTATCACCATAAGCACTATCTTTACCTTCCACTCAAACCAGCAATCATAATTGTGCACAGCAGAAACACCAAGACAGTCCCAATATGAGTAACGACCAGGATTTATCCAATTTGAATAACCAATTTGCGAGCCAGTCGATTGGCGACTCCCAAAGCTCAGAGTCTGCTCAATCCTCCCAGTCTCAACAACAGAGACGTTTCAATCCAAATCAGGCTCAAGCCTTCACTCCTGGTGGTTATGGCGGTGGATATTACCAACAACCATATGCCCAACAACAGTCTGGATATTACCAACAACCACAGCAACAACAGCCCTACTATAACCAACAGTATTACAATAAGCAAAACAACTATCAACAAGGCGGTTATAATAGAAATTATAATAACAAATATTCAAATCCCAACAACAACAACTACAATAATTACAACAATAACTATAAAAATAGCTATAACAATTACAATAATCAACAACCACAACTACAACAGCAAGTACAACAATCACCACAGCAAGCACCACTCACCTTGAAACTTGAAGATTCTGCTCCCAAAACTAATACTGAACAAACCAAAGATCAAAAAATTGAGAAAAATGCCATTTCTCTCAAAACTGAAAAGAAACCTGTGCTTGTTCTTAAAGCCGAAAAGAGTCCTGTAGTTGTTCTCAAAACTGACAAAAAACCTGATCCTGTTACTAAAATTGATAAAAAACTAGAATCTTCTCCAAGACCCGAAAAAAAAACTGATCCTACTTTAAAATCTGAAAAGAAACCTACAGCCACTGTCAAAAAAGCTGCAGACTCCAAAAAAATCGTTGAATCTGATGATATTGAAGTTGATGAAGACGTTCTTAAGGACCTATACGGCGGCAAAGACCACATGTCTATCCTATTCATGGGCCATGTTGATGCTGGCAAATCAACCATGGGCGGTAACTTGTTATACCTAACAGGTTCAGTCGATAAGAGAACAATTGAAAAATACGAAAGAGAAGCCAAAGATGCTGGCAGACAAGGTTGGTATCTTTCGTGGGTCATGGACACCAACAAGGAAGAAAGAGCTGATGGAAAAACCATTGAGGTTGGTCGAGCCTACTTTGAAACTGCCAAAAGAAGATACACTTTGCTAGATGCTCCTGGCCATAAAATGTATGTCTCAAATATGATTTCGGGTGCATCTCAATCAGATACTGGAATCTTGGTTATTTCTTCAAGAAAGGGGGAATTCGAAGCAGGTTTCGAAAAGGGTGGTCAAACAAGAGAACACGCAATTTTAGCAAAGACTCAAGGTGTCAACAGCCTAATTGTCGTCATAAATAAAATGGACGATATAACCGTCAAATGGAGCAAAAAAAGATACGACGAGTGTGTCAAAAAATTAACTCTTTTCTTAAAAGCTGTTGGTTACAACATTAAAACTGACATTACATTCATGCCTGTTTCTGGTTATACTGGTGATGGTATAAAAGAAAGAGTCAACCCTAAATTATGTCCTTGGTACACCGGTCCTGCATTACTAGAAACTTTAGACAGTCTCAAATTGACAAACAAGAAATTAAATTCTCCCTTCATGTTGCCCATTGCCGGCAAAATGAAAGATTTGGGTACAATCGTCGAAGGAAAAATTGAGAGTGGTTTAGTCAAAAAGGGTTCTTCACTAGTAATTATGCCCAATAAGATAAACGTCGAAGTAATCACAATCTTTAATGAATCTGAACAAGAAGTCACCCAAGCTATTTGTGGTGAACAAGTTAGATTAAAATTAAAAGGTATTGAAGAAGAAGATATCCAGCCAGGCTTTGTGTTATCTTCATCCAAATTTCCAGTCAAGGTCGTTAGGAGATTCGCTGCGGAAATTGCTATAATTGATTTGAAGTCTATTTTAACTGCTGGTTTTACTTGTGTCATGCATATTCATGCTGCGATTGAAGAAGTTACATTTGTAAAATTACTACATCACTTACAGAAAGGAACCAATAAAAAATCTAAAAAGGCACCAGCTTTTGCTAAAAGAGGTATGAAAATCATTGCTGTTCTTGAAACAGCAGATCCTGTCTGCGTTGAAACATATGAAGATTATCAACAACTAGGTAGATTCACATTAAGAGATCAGGGTTCTACGATCGCAATTGGAAAAATTGTCAAATTACTTAAAAATCCATCAAATTAAATGGGTTTATGACTGGGAAATTTTTATATGGTTGTTTGTTTTGTGAAAATTCTTTTATTTTATGTAGTATTTGAAAAAAAAAAAAAAAATTTATAGGTATTTATTAGTTAAATTTATCACAGATATTTACATTCTACTAATGTAGTTTTTTCTAACAAAAAAAAATAAAAAAAATAGAACATTAAATAAAAGAAATAAAAACAAATATTTTCTGCTCCATGTAAAATGAAAAAGTGAAAAGTAGTGAATAAGAGTTTGGAATATTTTTATTATAAAACTTATAAATGTTTAACAGCTTGAAAATACTGATTTAAGAATGAATATAACACAAGAATAGAAACGAATGGAAAAGAGAGAAAAAAAATAACAATCTTATTTATGCAGCTCCTGCTGTAGCTGATGGAGAATTTCGAATTGTTGCAATTTTTAACTGATTTGAAGGATTTTGAATATGGAAGCCGTAAATAATGGCGACTCTCATTGTAGCTAGCAAATTATGAGCAGCATTTGAATGTGCATAAACACCTCCTTCAAATGCTGTGGTAGCATCTTTTCCAATAGAAGCTCTCACCAATTGAGGGCCACCAGGATGAGTATCAATGATTGGAGTAACATCATGAACAACTCCAGATATAATGAGTAAAGCTCTAGAGGAGCTTTTGACTAACCTTTTGAATTCGTTTTCAGAAATTATGGGGAGTTCTTTTATTGGTACGCCCCAGTTTAGTTTTGCTCTATGCCTGTCCAAAATTTTTTGATTTTGTTGTATAATACACTGGTTGATAGCATCATTCGTGTTTTTCTTGATGCTTTTTATCAAACCGATTTTGTATAGAATTTCAATCTGAAATCTAGTTAGATCGAATTCGTACCAATGAATACCGATTCTATAATCGTTAGGAAAGTTGTGATGAAAATTTTGAAAACCCTCGCCAAAAGTCAAGAAAGTAAGAAACCAGTTATTTCTTGGGGTTTTCTTATCATCATATGGTTGTGTTCCAACATAATGGCAAAGGGAGTTGCCTGTGAAACTAGTTTGTTGATTGAGCATGCACCTTATTATGCCTGAGTATAGTAAACCGCCTTTGTAATCATTCCAAAAAAAACCTGCAATTGCAGTTGGTATTATCATGCTCGTTAGCACAAATAGTATTAGGTAGTTTTTTTCTTGCCAGTTTATGATAGCATCGTTGCTCAAGTCGTCGCTCTTCAATAACTCGGTGATTGAGGAGGAAATCTTTAGATTTGGTTTGAATATCATCCAGCCCATATGAGAGTATATCAAGCTTCTTCTAGCATTGTGGGGGTCTCTTTCAGTGTCTGTGTATCGATGGTGGGCTCTATGACGAGCAACCCATTTTTTTATTGAGCCCAAACCAGTTGCTGCACCAAAAACAGCGTAGATCAAGGATAGCACTTTAGTGGCTTCGAAAGATCTATGAGCCCATAGTCGATGATAGCCAGAGGTTACACATAGTGAAGTTAGAAAATAGTAAAAGATGGTGAAGCGAAGAGTGTTTTCAGTTATGGGAACTTGAAAAAGAAGAGAGACAATGCTTCCAACTATGGGAAGAAACAAGATGATGGTGGTGTGTAGCCAGTTAATTCTTCTAATGAGATAAACCAAATTCCACCTTGATCGCTTGATTTGGCGTCGAATGTTTGCAGGTCTCTTTGTAAAACTGCTGGGAATAGTGCTATTCGAGAAGCTTTTGGTGTACCTGGTGCTGAATGAAAGATTGTTTACACTGTTCGAGCCTCCTCGAGCCTGGTTTGGTGTCTTTTTGGTTATGGATCTCTTCTTGATGTTGATATTTCCCACAACTGGTTCCAGTTCCTGATCCATCTATCAAATTCTGTCTGTGTCTTTGTGAGTGATTTGGAGTATACGCTTGTGTCGAGTGTCTATTGTTCAATGTTCAGTTATAACAACACAGCAAAGCAGACCATGTCCTTTTATCTCTCTGTCCTGGGCCAAATAAATCACTGAGTTGCGAACTTGCGATTTGCAAAAGGTTTCTTTGGAGTGGAACAAATGGAAATCGGTTGAAAGTTTTGCTGAGCGGAGTGAAAAGTTGCTGATAAGGAGATATTGTTGGAGAGTGATGGGAAGATGGTGTTTGTGGTGCTTATGGTGCTTATGGTGCTGTTTATTAAAGACAATTAAAGGCTGCTGCGAAAGCAAAATTGAAGGAGCTTCGAGATAAATCTAGATGAAACTATATAATGGCAAGAGTGATAATAATATAACTAGTTGGAAAAAAGGCAGACATACTACTGGTGCTATTGGTGCACTTGTTGTTGCTGGAGCTGGTGGTTGATGCTCATTTGTATAGCAGCATCTAAAAGAGCATCGTCTTGTTGGTCTGACTGGACAACTTTAGAAATGGTTTCGTCGTCAACCAAGTCGTGATACGTTTCTGATTTGCCATCGGTGGGAGGAAGAACATCAAAGTCGTAAATGTCCTCCATTTCCCATATTTCTCTGGGGAGCCTGCCCATAACACTGCTTTCTGCTGATAGAATTGCATGTCTGATCAAGTTTCGAGGGATCTCGTCGTTGAGGTTCTGGTAAATTTCAACACTTGAAGCCAAGTTGTGGAAATAAGTTGTCAAGTTCTTAGCGAGGAAATCTATGTGGCTAGGCTCATTCCATAACAAACCTGCTCTGGTCAAGTACGTCTCTGTTGCTATTTCTATTTCTGGTGTTATGGTTGAGATTTTGCTGTTTTTTATTGGGATATCGCTGGTTTTGCCAATTCTGTCAAGCAATTGATAGGCAGTGTATGGGTACTTTTTAAATGCAAATTTTAGTGTTTTTTCTGCTTCTGTTTTGTTATCCAAAAACAAATGGGCTAGAGATAGTGAAAATGCAATTCCTGGTGTATACCATCTCTCATAGGTTGTTGATATTCCATTGTTTGCAAAATCGACCAAATATTTATATTCGCCGGCCATTATAGCATAAAAATCAATGAAATAACGAACTCCATATGGATCTTCATCTGGTGATAATAATAGTAATAACATGCAGAAAGTTAGTGCAGTATAAAAAGTGCCCTTTTGTGCTAGCGAAACAATGTGTCGAAATAATGTTAGGTAAAATTGTCGATTCAAGAAAAAATTAAAGGGGAGTCTCGATAATGCTTTGCCTAGTTCAAAATTCTGTTTCAATCCTCTATCAAAAACAAACAAAGCTCGTTCAATCAACGAGCTGCTTTCATTTTTTTGACCATTTCTTGATAAAATAGAGGAAACTTGTAAGATGGTTTGAACATGATAAGGATTTTGATACAAAAGAGTAATTAAAGATTCTTGGTCAGGTCTAACCATAACAGAATAAAAAAAACTTGCATCAACTAGTTTTGTGGCAATGGTTTTGTCGAATTTGAAATATTTAACACCCAAGTTTAATTGAGAGACGATTTTATTATTAATTTCATACAATGAATCATTTTGGAGATCACTTTCATTAAAATTCACCAAATTTAAAATGTCGTTTTTCTTCAATTCAACCATAGAGATTTCCTTTTTAACGGTGGGCAACCAATCGTCTCTGATTCTTGTTAATGCCAATTTTCTCGAGGTTCCAGGTATTGATCTTCTGTCTTTACCACCCCAGCCTTTTGTTAGACGCTGTAATCTTTTAATGAGCTTTAGCTCCTCAGGACGAATAAAAGTGGAGGTGGTGGACTCAGCATCCTCGATTGCTTCTAATGATAATTTTCCAAATAAATGCTGAAATTCTCTATCGGGGTCCAAATCTTTTACATCAAATTGTAGTAAAGGTATCGATTGGTTTAATTTTGATATGGTGAAATACATGTAATGAGGGTCTATTAACTGTACAAAACTGCTATTCTTATCATAAACATTACAAATATCAAAATTTCCTCCTTTGTTGTTGTATGAGTCGCTATGGCTACTGTAACTGTGTAATTTTATGTTTTTGGACTGTTGGAACTCCTGCAATATCTTGTCAATATTATCTAGACCATTTGTTTTAGTTTTTATTTGATTTTGATTTTGATTGTAGTTCTGATTCTGATTTTTACTTTGACTTTGGTTATTTTCATTGACTGGATTCCGGGCCTTTAGTTTGTTTTTGTTTTTGTTTTTTTTGTTTTTTTTCTTTGTCTTTGAGGATGGTATTGCGATTGTGTTGGTGGCGTTGGATTCATTTTCCTGAGACTCTTCTGGATGTGGTTCTATGGCTGGGCTTTCGTCTGCAATGTTTTGCTGGTTCTGGTGTGTTTCGTCGTCTGAACTCTGGTTATCCACGAGCAAGTCAAAGGGATTGAAAGCAGGTTTGACTATCTGATCCTCGACATCGCTTTCTTGCTCCGAGTGATCCAAGGGAGGGTGCTCTTGCTGGTACTGCTTTTCTAGTTTTCTCAATGCTCTGGAGCTCATGGTTCAGGCTGGGGATAGCAAAGGGGTTGTGAAGCTGGCAAGTGCTGACGATGGTTGCTGATGGTTGAATCTGGGGAGAAACAGAAGAAGCCCTTTAAATATTCTGGAAGGAACAAAAAATTTTCCATCCCGGATCCGTAACGCTGGGTCTGGAACAGGCCCAAAAGATTTTGCAGGTACTTTCCTATCGAAGATTATAAATCATTCTCTAGCTTTCTGGTCATTCTCTGGTTTTGAAATCATTCTTGTTGGATTGCAACAGACTTTGGTGTTTTGAGTGCTTTGGGCTGGTCGAGTTAGAGCATGGGTTCTAAAAGAAAGAAGGTTCAAAAGGCAAAGGATTTTGTCAAGCCAAAGTTGAAGGTGGGCAAGTTGAAGCCCAAACCAACCAACTACACTGATACTTCCTTTTCTACAAGATCCATTCGATTGCCATCGCAGTCTGCGTTGGTGGAAAAGTCCTTCGAGGTCGAGCTTATCAGGAACATTAGCTTGACACATCATTTTTCTGTCCAGAAGCGAAAGGATTCGTTGGTGTTTATCCAGAACAACTTTGCCCGATTGATCAAGCTCTCTATAAATCAGAAATATATTCAGCAGATCATAGCATCAGTTTCCAAATTGATTATTGATAATGACTCTTCGGTTAGAAAAGAAGCCTTTGGTTTGTTTGAAGTTATATCTGCGGTCTACCTCCAGCTAAATTGTAACACTATAGTGTTATATATATTGACTGCCATGACTCACATTGACTTGCAAATCAGAAACGATTCAACCAAAATTTTGAATCTTTTAATTTCAAACCAAAAAAATTGCTTAGACAGCATTGCTAAAAATAACTGGTTGAAATTGTTAAAGTCCTTCTTTATACTATTGAACTGGCCTCTTATTTTGACAAAGAACAATGCCATCGCTCCATTATCGATAAACAACAAAAATAATCCAAACTTTAAAAAATCTTTGTCTCTTCACCTATCCACTTTAGAAGAGTTGATAAGCAATGCTGCATTATATTCTGAAACTGACCAATCAACCAACAAAACGGAAAATAATAATAACAGATGTAGTTTTCGTCATCCGTTGACAGAAAAATATTTGATTAACTTCAACAATCCAAGTCCAAAAATGTTCTCTCATTTAAAACTTTTTGAAACTGACAGTGATCGTAATTCACTAATTAATATTGATATCAACGATATTGACTCAAATAAAGCCAACTTTCCTTGCGAAGATTTAGAAACAAGGAGAAAATATTTAACCGAGTTTTTTGCTAATCGAATTGTAGCTGAATGTGAAAGATTAATTTCTGATGGTGGAGATATTGGTAAATCAGCCAAAAAACTACTAAGTACGACCCAAAAAGTAATTAAGCAAGAAGAAGAATACAATAATATCAATGGTTTTAAAGTTTAGTTGCTTTTATAACCGAAAATAAAAAAGCATCGTCTTTATTATAGTATATAAGGTATCAATGTAAACTACTTTGAATTAGGATTAATTATCTATGACAACTATTATAATTAATCTTTTAGAGTTTTGATCTGGAAATATTATTTTTTTCTCTTTTTGATATCAATTGATTAAGACAAAATCGCATCCATGTATTCAACATATTCAACATATCCAATACGTTCAATAATTTTAATAGTTTTATAGTGTAATATATTATAATATAATGGTTAGTTTTTGTTATTATTATTGCCTTCCTTTTTTAAAGGAGATTTTATTCCATTTGCATTTGCATTTGCATTTGCATTATCTTTTAATAAACTCTTTGAATAGTAGTAATTTAGTATAGAATTTATATTGTCAATATCTTCATTATCCTGATTTTTTTGGTCATCCAAATCATTGATTGAACTTTCAAAGCTTGAGTTTGTAAGTATTGATATCTTTCGCCTTTTATTTTCATTGGTAATATTTGAATATGAACGAATATGTTTTTCAAGATTACTGTTCTGTATGCTAGAGTTTATATTTACATTATTGTTATTAGTAGAACTGCTGGTGCCACTATTATTGCCGCCGGTGTTATTATCGTTATTGTTATTGTTATTATCATTATTATCGTTATTATTATAAAAATTAGTATTACCGTTTTGACTGATATGAGGACTTAAATTATTATTGTTATTATTATTACTATTGTTGTTATTGATAAAATCAGGGTTTGTGGTGCTATCGCTGTTATTTATCGTGGAAGTTGATGATAAATAGTTTCTCCTTCTTGATAATAAAGAAAATTCAGTATTAAAAGCATTTATTTTTTTATTATGAGTCAGTTTATTGAAATTGTTAAATAAATAATTCTGATTTTTAGAATTTGATAATTTTTTATAGTTGTTAATTTTTTTCAAATTTTTCAAATAAATGATATCATTTTTCAAAGAAATGATAAAGTTTTCCTTTTTATTAAAATAGTCATATAAAAACTGCTGGTGGATAAGGTAAATTTGATCGATGGTATTTTTTTTGATTAAATTATATTCTAAGTTATATTTTGTTTTATTTGTTTTAAATTCAATCAAGTTTGGTAAAATTAATTCATTAAATGAGGAATTGAAAATTGGGATATTTGGAATATTGTCGATTAAATTAATTTGACTTTTCATATCATTATCTAATAGAATATCGAAATTGTGAGCGTCATCTGTTGTCTTTAAATTTTCAATGAAATTTTCATAGCTATGATAATAATTAGTCAAATCTGATTTTGATTGGTCAATTAAGTTGATTAAATAATCGATTCTTTTTAGCCTAATTTGATTAAAATCTAGAGATAATTTTTTATAATCTTTCGAGAGCTTTTTTTGCAAATTTAGTAGCTGAGCCGGATTCAAATCGTTTAGATTTGGCAATATATCATTAGAGAAATCACCAAACGATATTGGGTTTTTAAAAAAATCACTGGGTATTGTAACTTCCTTTTTGTCATTATTATTAGTAACATTACTATTATTATCGCTATCATTGTTGCTATTTTTGATATTGTCTTTGGCATCGTTATGGTGATTATGAGCTTTATTGGAAGAATAATTCAAATCATTTGAATCTATAAAGTCATTTGACTCGTTTGTGATATTGATCGAATCAGCTTTATTGTCCTTAGTATTATTGCCCTTTGGGGCAGTTTTTGCAAGATTGTGATTTGCGCAAGTAATATTGTTATTGATGGAGTTGCTGAAGCTGATATGACCTCCATAATCATGCTGATTATTGCTCTCATCAGACTCATCATCGTCTTCTTCAGAAAGGCTCTCGTTACTCTCACGTTCGTCAGTCTCATTTGGGTTATCTTCATCAAGAAAGTCGCCAGAATAGTCGAGAAGAGCAGTGTAGCTCCCATTTTTTCCAGCAGAACGGTCGAAGGACACACCGGCAGTAGCGGCAGAGGAAGAAGAAGAAGCAGCGTCAGGTTTTACATCAGTTTTCGACATTGAAACTGAACTGGAGGGAAAAATAGCAAATGGTTAATTGCAGCAAAAAGGAACAGAGAAAAATGGAAACTACACAGATTTTCGTTGCAAAACTAACACCCAGAAACCTGCAGCAAGAGTGCAGTCAGACGCACATAGATATGCAATGCTGTGCGTGCGCGCGTTCAAAAACATCTAGCAGTGTTGTTGCATTATAATGCATGTACTTGCGCAATATAACGTCAACACATGTGTACACGCCTGTACACGCAGTACTGTGCACATAAACGGCTACTTCCTTTTTGGAGAAAATACACGTGCCGCAATGAAGGTTTTTCTGCTTTTTCTGCTTTGGGAATTTGGAGCTGAGAAAGCGCCCATTTTCGGGCTGGAGCTGTGTTTTGGTGGTGCTTCTGCTGTTTCTGAAGGATTTTCTGTCTGCGATGAACTGAGCCCAACTTGTTTTGCAGCAAACCCAGGCGACTCATCTTTCACACCATCCTTATTCTTTTTTTTTCTTTGAAGTATTGGTTCTGAATTGTGATTTCTCTCATATTATACTTTATAGCCATTTTCTTCAACCAGGCTTTTTATGGAAACATATATTCACTCTTCTATCCATTCATAATGAGTAATTACACATTCACCGGCGATGATTATATGGTATGTGTCTTGTATTTCCTACTGATCCACACAACTATGAACTGGTAACACTTGCTGTTGTTTGGATCTACATCTAGTATTTTTTTATTTTATTTTAGTTTTCCCTCAACTAACAATTTTTTCTCTCGTCCAATTTCATCCAATTTCTGTCTTGATTTTATCTGAATTTTATTTGATCTTTTTATTTTATTTTCTTTTATTTTTTTTTTTTTTGAATTCAATCAGGAAACAATTGAAAAAATCAAGTCGTTAAAAGTTAGCTCACTAAAAAAACTCGCAAAATCACTATCTCTTGTTCAGTCTGGAAGAAAAGCTGATCTACAAGACAGAATCAAAGGCTTCTTTCGCGTACCTTCAAATGAACCTCAAGCAGAGATAATAAAACTTGTTGCTGGCCAAAAACTTGTTGATCTGGCCTTCAATAATTATGATATTCCATCCCATACTCAGATCTATCGTGAATTGGCTACAAGTGACTTGAACAATAACTTAATAGCAATAGATAATGGCAATGATCTTTCAAACTCAAATTCAAATTCAAATTCAAATTCAAGCTCTAATTCCACTCCTATAACGAGATTCCCAGGCATTTCAACTTACCCAACACAAAACAGATTAGGCTCTGGTTTCATAATAACAAGCTCTAACTCTCATAAAAAAAATCATCCTTCTCCATATACTCCAAAACCTTGGATCTATTTTAAAAAAAGCCCTTTCTTCAAATTGAAAAAATTAATTCGCAATTTTCCACAATTAGCTTCAAAGGCTCCTGACACCAGAGGAACTTGTAAAGTAGAATTCAGTTTAACATTCGAAGACCAAACCTCATTAAAATCAAATCCAAATTATCGTTTGTTTTTACTCAGTGGAATCTACGACAGCCTAAAATCTCAGAATAATAATGATGTTTACATTAAGTTTCCTCATCCTTTGGAAATCCATTTCAATAAGTCTTTGATAAATGATAATGTTAAGGGAATAAAGGACAAACCAGGTACTGCAAAGCCCGCTAATTTAACAAAATATGTCAGAGATTTCCCTGCAAATAATATCCTTGAATTGGTCTACGCTTTTTCTAAAGACAATTATCTAGTCTTCATGTATATTGTCGAAATAATATCTTGCGAAGAAATTCTATCCAATATTCGAGAATCAAACCCTCGTGTTTTGAAATTAACAACAAAAAATAAAATTATAGAAGATTATGCGATGGATGATGACTTGCTCGGTTTATCTTTATCTTTATCTTTAATCTGTCCATTAACCTATGCTAGAATGAAATATCCTGCAAAATCAATAAATTGTACCCATGTCCAATGCTTTGACTGCTTAAACTTTTTACAGCTACAAGAACAAGCACAAACCTGGTCTTGTCCTATCTGTTCAACGTCAATTAATGTATATGATCTAGCTATAGACGACTATGTTCAAGAAGTCATAAAACAAACTGATGATGAAATACATTCTGTACAATTAAATCAAGATGGTTCTTGGTCTTTTAGAAAAGAGACTGATAAAGAAGAATTTAAGCAAAATAGTCATTTTAAAAATCATCCTCATCCTCATGACCACACTGGTCTCAATGAAAATTTAAATGATGGAAACAACGAAACCTCAGAGACAGTAGAATTAGATTCAGAAAAACAAAATGATGATATAGTGATTTTTTCACTTGATAGTGAAGACGAAGAAAACGGATTCTCTGATATTGATAACCAGTCCATTACTGCTAATAAAAATCCTAACTCCATTTTGACAAATACAAATCAATCATCCACTGGTTCTGTTTCAAATAATAACTTAAACAATGCTTCCAGAGTTGGTTCAGATAATCCTGCTGCTATAACATCTACATTTCCTTCAATTCCTACGATTCAATCTGGCCCTAATAAGCAAATCACTTTGCTACCGACAACCACCTCGCCCAACACTGCAGTTTCTACACCTGCTGAAGTTTCTTCTAATCTCATAAATCTTATATCCGAAGACAGTCCTTTGTCTCGGCTTTCTTCCCCAGATTCATATCAATCAGCTCCAAACATTGACAAAATACTGACTTCATATAATGCAACAAGAAAATTATCTCATTCACCTAATCGACTAGCTACTGCAATGCGAAAAACCGTTTCCCCTCCTCCTCCTCCTCTTTCACTACCACCTTTGATACCTACTTTACATTCAAATAACAATGCAACTCAAAATAAAAATTCCACTACGTCTAAAAAATCTCCTAATCGTTCTCGTTTTGTTCCAACTGCTCCTAGCCGGGAAAATACTCAACTGTCATATGATCCTATTTCTCCTACAAGAACATCGACCCCTCCATATTTTTCTCGATACAATAATTCAAACTCCAATCATCCTGTATCAAATACCAGGTCTCAAACATTTGCTCCCAGAACAAATACATCCTCTTATTGGTATCCTTATAGCAGCTTTAATAACTACAATAAATATTACGGACCATCTATATCGAATTTAAATAATCAAAGCAATCAAAATAGTGGTTATTCTATTCAGAGCGGTTTATTCAATCTGAATAGCGGCAATAAGTCTAAGACTTATCAAAATGCCAATACGGACAATTCAAATATAAATATAAATAAAAACGGAAATATAGATAACCATAACACTGATAATAGAAAAGACAATAATAGAAACAATGATGATAGTAGAAACAATGATAATGATAATTCCAATTATCTGAAAAATTATACTAATACTTCTACCAATGGCAACAATGATAATAATAATAATAGTAATAACAATAATAATATTAATGGTAATAATAATATTAATGGTAATAATAATAAAAATAATAAGAGTAGTGAAATTTCAATTAGTAGTCTGCTCAATAATAGTTCGACCACGTTGAGTGGATTTACTACTTCAAATGATCGAACAACCAGTGCTTCAAACTCCACTACTAACGAGGTTACAAGATTTGCTAATTTACCAAATTTGGACTCTCTTTGGAAAAAAACAACTTTGCAACCAAGAACTAGGGAAAATTCGTTTTCTTCTAACCAAAATAGAAACTCCCCAAATTTTTCAAACTTGGATCAAGATGATAGGAATAATTCTTTGCTCACGAGTAACAGCAATACAGAAACCAGAAACACGTCTAATTATCGTTCTTCAATTCTTAATATAACCCTTCCAAATTTACTTCTACCACAAAAGAAAAATCATGAAGAAGGACAAAACTCGGAAAATAGTTCTCATAATTCAACAAATGTTTTGCTTCCAAGTTTGGAAAAAGACAAGTATCCGACTGTTTCTCAGCTGACATTGGAAACAGGAGGAAGAGTTCAGAGTAATGGGAAGCAATATTCTCCTTCAAGGTTTGGGCCTCCACCAATCCTACCTCCTAAGCCAAATCTAACATCCCTACCGAATTTACCTGCTCTTCCGAATTTAGTTACCAATAGAAGTTTAAATAAAAATACAGGTATGCTTGGGATTTCATTAAATCCCAATTTACTAAATTCTGTATTTTTATTGGACACAAACAAAGAAAATAATACTAACAATGCTACTGAAAAGGTTAATAACAACGTTAACGGGAAAATAACATTGAATCCGATCAATTTCGAAAGATCTAATCAAGTTGATGAAAATAATGATAAAAGTAACGGTAGCTATTTACCTTTGTCAAAGCAACCATTGGTGAATCAACCATTCGAATCTCAAAATCCATTTAAAAGACAATATAATGATATTATTGATGTTTCATCAGAAGAGGAAGAACCTCCTTACAAAAAATAAAACTGATGTTCTGAATTTTTATTAACGGTTCTATTCTGTTCTATTCTATTCTATTTTAGTTAATTTTATTTTATTTTATAGTGTATTATTTTTTTCAATTGAATTTTATTTTTACATTTAATTTCTACGATTTTTTTTTCTTTTAATTTTTTTTTTCCGTATTTTTAATAGAAAGTTAATTTTGATTGCTTTTGAATGAGTTAAAATAAAAGTAAATGTGTATTGTGTATTTAAAATTTCAAAATTTCAAATTATTTAATAAAAGGGATTAAAGTGCCAGTTTTGACTTTGTAGTTAAGGTAATCGGCTTTAAAAAAGCTGATTAAAAGAGATTCTTCATATCTTATTCTTTGAGAAAAAAAAGTCCAGAGAAGATATAAAAACCCAAAAAAACACAAGGGATTTAATAAGAGAAGTTGAGAGCCAATAGCCCACCAAAAGAAACCGGTGTAGCTTGGATGTCTTGAAATTGAGTAGATACCATTAGTGACGAGAGTATGTTGAGGGTTGTGGGAAGTTTCAATGATATGAGAAAAGGATTTTCCAGCAGTTACCATGGCAGTTGTTCTGAATATTTGACCTACTAAAAGTAAAAAAAAACCGAAGTATTGAATCAAACTGAAAGAGTTGGAAATTTTATAGCTTCTAAAGAAATAAAATTCTATGAAATATTCCACAAGTGCACTTAAATGTGCCAATATATAAGTATGTCCATTATGAAGTAAAAAAGCTGTAAAAACCTGAAGTTAGTATTATTGTATTTTACTTGAAAAAAAAAGCTTTGTGGACACATACAATTTTTGTTGACCTTGGACGAATTGTATCTTGCTGTGGACCAATATTCAAGGAAATGGAAAACAGACAATGCCATTATATATATTGTTATGAAGGAAGAGGACAATCTGGGAAGCAAAGCTAATGCAATGCCAAAAAAAATACCCAACCCATAGGCAGTAGTGGCTATTTCGTCCAAAGGGTTTTGTTCGATTCTTGCTGAGTTTCGTGGATCTGTATTCATTGTGGAATCTAGATAAGTGTCTATCGTCATGGTGGACAAGAAAGCAGAGAATCAAAGAGTACAGTCGAAAGTATATATAGGAAGAAAACGTTGCTTTTGCAGAACAGTAATGTTGCAGAGAAGAGTTGGGTTTTGAAGAACCAAAAATTGCTGGATTGAGAAGTTCAATAGAGAAGGTTTGGAGTGTGGTTATATGCACAAGAGGAGACCCGTAGCAGTGGTTTTGTCTTCAAACCTTATCTCGATGACAGCTCGGAACAAAACATCCGACATGTAGATCCGGTCATGAGTCCGAGCAGATATCCGGTCAAAAAGGCTCGGGTTATAGCGTAATATTCATTAAGGCTCCTTTGAACAAAAGATAAGAAAAAGACAGGATAAGAAGGGAAGAGAAGGGAAAACCAAGCGATAAAAGAGTAAAATAGGGAAAAGTAAAACAACGTAAAGTAAAATAACGTAGAGATCAAGTGAGAAACAGACAGAGAAATAAATCAAATAAACGTAAACGTAAACAAAAAACTAATCAACAGATAAACAACAATTGATAATTTAACATCAAAAAAAAAAATAAAAATAAAAAACAATAAAAATAAAAAACAATAAAAATTACATAATAATACAACAACCACCTTTGTCCGGCTTTGGCTCCTCTTGATTGTCTAAATTGTTATAGTTTTTCTCTCTTGGATTATCATGATCTTGCTCATTATACGAGGAATTTGTATTTGAAAAATTCTGGTTCATTTTCAATTGAGGTTGAGATTGTTGTTGTTTTAACCTTTTCTCGTTTTCTTTTACGTTTATTTTATTAATTTTATCTTCGTAAACTCTAATTGCAAAATCTGTGAAAAATTCATTGACGTTAATATTGCCCTTTGCACTAACTTCCATGAATGAAGAAGAGTTGATTTCTTTGGACAATTTTTCGCCAATGATTCCATCGATTTCTCTTTCACCTTCAAGATCAATTTTAGTGCCAGCAATTGCGATTGGAGGCAAAAAATCGCGATGCCTAGTGATGTCTTCATAAAGTTGGTGTAATCGGTCCAAGGAATTTTTGGAGCAAACAGAATAGACTAGAATAATTCCATCAGCGTTATCAATTCGCTGGTTTCTCATTTCAGAGTATTCCCCAGTGTCTGCAGCATCAAATAGATTGATTGCTATGGCAGTACTTTTGATCGCAATACGTTTTGTATATGTATCTTCTATATTTGCGTCATATTCTTCAGGGAAAAATGAGTGGACATATTGTAAAATTAGAGAAGATTTTCCGGATTGTGAAGCACCCAAGACTAGGATATTCAATATTTGACTTGGATCCTAAGAGTGAGTGAGTTAGTAATTTGTTTTATAATAAACGGAAGTTGATAAAATTGGGTAGCAATTGATAAAAAATTGATGAGAGTTTAAATGAGTAGATTGTTAGTACTTACAACCATTGTTTATATGTGACTGAGAGATATGAAAAAATGAAAGAGATTGATTACAAGTTGATAAATGTGAAATGTATTTTTTTTCTAGTTGTTTTTTTATTAATTTTGCGTTTAGGAATTTAACAGATAATTAATAGGTGGTTAAAAAAAGCAATTTTAAATTGAGAATACTGAGAATGCTAAGAGTAGTGGGAGCAGTGAGAATATTAAGGATATTTGGGATACGAAAGGTATTGAGGATAGTAGTTGATTAACTATTAACTGGTAGTGGTATCAGTGATATTGGTAATAGAGTATTGGTAATATTGATGCCAATGTTAGTATTAGATTGATAATGACAGTTAGTAGTTAACAATTAAGTAGTAGTTGGAGTAAATTAAAAGAAATTAAAAGAAATGAGAATAACAAAAAGAAAACACCTGAAGAGCACGCTATTCCTTTAAATATAAGAATTTGGGAAATTCAGGTTTGAAAAGGTTAAAAGTGTAAAAGCAGAGAATTGAAAATTGATAATCAAGGATGATAAAATCAATCAAATTGGTAGAATTCAAGATTGGAATAATAGTAATTGTAAGGAAAAAAATGACAGTTAACAGTGGTTATAAAAGTCTTAAAACAATAAATTATTACCCAATATTATTTTACTGTTTAAAATCTAATCTGCAAAATAATAATTATTAGTTACTGAAAAGTCTAATAACTATGAGTGAAATCTTAATCAACGTTGGTGGAAACTAGGGAATTGTTTAGTGCGATATTTGGTGATATAAATCAAAAAGAAGGTGAAATATTTGGTGGAAATCGTAAGGTTGGCGTCCATAGGTGGAAAACCAAGGGGGAAAGACGTGCTGAAGAGGATTTCTAGAATTCAATCTGGATGCTCTTGAAATTCAGCTAATTCTGGCAAGATATAATGAGATTTCTGGTGCTTTCTTGCAATATATTGCTGCTTATAGTCCTCTCATTTCGACCGTATTTACACTTTGGAGGTGAGCAAGGCAGCTCGAAATGCTCCCAGGCAGCTGGAAAACACAGTCAACGGGTCTAAAAGCGCGCTCAGGCGCGGTGAGCGTGTCTAGATCGGCGGGTGGACGCATTGATGCCGTGTCCTGCAGCAGGGGTCTGGATTCAGAGGTTGGTGAGAAGCATAGGAAGCACAGGAAGGAGAGGGAGAGGAAGGAGAAGCATCCCGAGCGGTGGCGGCTGAAGGCGAGATCTACGGTGCACGACCGCAAAAAGGCATGCTATCTTCGGTGGCACAACTTGTACCAAAATAAGGTGATCACCTAACACTCCCAGCGATTTAGCTTTAATTAATATGATGTTGAGATTTTGTGAGTGCTCACCCATTAAGTTTTACGTCCTGTATGTGTTTTTCTATTTGATTTGTCTTAAATTAAGCAAATATCACGATATATCGCTGGTAGAGTCAGTTCTTCTGGCCTCGATGATTTGCTGCCATACCATCTATCTCCAATTCGACGCTTTGAAAATCGATAACTGAAGGTGATTAGAACCAATACTGAATTCATATTATTAATTGAGTCAGTCATTGCTCACCTCTCAGCCAGTTAGTTTTCTTGTAATATCAATTCTCGATCATATTATTTATACAGAGTGTAAAAAAACCATAATTATTATTTTATTCATTTTAAAACATTGCTTGGAAATAACAGAAACTTGTTCAAACGATAAATAGATATCTCTAATTTTATTTCCACTTTCCTTTTTCCTCAATTTGATACCTCAGGTTCTTTTTAAGCTTAATAGCCTCAACTGTAATTGAAAAAGATGTTTAGCTGCTCAGCTAATGTTTATTCACCTCTTTAGAAGAACAGGTAGCACTGGAAATTACTGGTGTTCTTGTGATTTTTAAATTGCAGACTATTTACTAAGTTGATGAGTTACACCCAATATTAATACTTGTGAAGCACCATTTATGACTTCAACCTAGCTACCTTATATGTTATAATGTTAGTCAAAAAAAACTGTTTTTTGTACATGGACAGACCAGTTGCAAACAGTTGTTCAACGGTTTTATTGATACAATCCTCAACTGCGCACCTGTATTAACTGGAACGGGTCGCTTGAGCGTTTCAAGCATAGAGCTGTGTGTGGAAAGTGTGGGAAAGGTACTTTGGGGCTTGAATCCCACACAACCCTTGCCTTGGGCTCATCAACAGGCTGTAAATCACATCACGGACCGAAAGCAAATGCAGAAATTATCTCCAGTGGCCGGTTGTGTGAAGTTGCAGCGTCGAAGATGGATTACTCACAACTTCGCGGAAATGGCAACTCTAAATACCGTCCAAGCCCATCCACCGGATCTAGACCGAACGCAGAAGCCCAAACCCAGCCCACAAGCGAAGATATTCAGAGCATTCAAGAGACATTCAGCAGAGATGGAAATGGGTATAAGATGATACAATAGGTTGCGAGTCTCGACAGAGCAATGGGAGTTGTGAAAGCTGGGAAAGTCGTGATCTGGTGGGACAAATTTTCCACCTGTTGTCTCACTTTGTCTGTTTGTTTTCCATTCTCTACAGATGAAATCTTTTCATATCTACAATATCTTGAAAAGCTTCCACTCGATCTGATTTTGTTGATTTCATGTGGTCAATAATACCCAAAACTTTGCAAATTTCTACATTCAGAGACACGAGTCTCTAGAATTCCTAAATAGAGATAAATTTTTTGAATTGATTTGTGTTTGATTTGAATTTTCTCAGCTTTCAGGAATTTTTGCAGACCAAATGAAAAAGCTTTTTGCTGAATATTCTGTTCACCAGAAAAACCCAAAGGCCTAATTCAATGGTTTGACACGTGCAGCAAGTACTATTTGCTTATGGGCTGAGCGTGACAGTCCCATTTCTGGAGGTAATTCTGAAGAGATTTCAGTTCGCAATAAACGAAATTTAAGTTTTTTTTACTTTGTTTTTTTTTTTCACTTTTTCACTTTTTTACACTATTTTCCACTACTTCTACTGGTTTTTTTTCGCTGTTTTCCTCTTTTTTTTGTTTGTTCTGGGTTTATTATGGCTGTATGGTTTTCTTGTTTAACGTTTGAAATCACTTTTTAAGATCATTTTGCCAGCCATATCCATTCGAGAGAATTTTTTCTCAAAATGGCTGAGTAGAAGGTGTTTGGTTGCAAGCATTGATGGAATTCATGACAGTTTATAGCTAATATCTAATACAGAATCGAATTATTCGTCAGATTATCTTCAATTTCATCAGATTATCTTTAATTTCATCACATCATATCATATCATAGACTTCATGGACTATAAAACTATTTGTGAATACAATTGGCGATAAATTTGTACCAACAAGAACAGTACGGTGATTTTTCTACTTTTCGGAGCTGGAATCGAGTCAAGTACTGAGTAAGTGAATAAAAAAGAGCAAAAGAAAATGGACCATCATAATTTCTGTGGTTGGAAATAGGGGAATTGAGAAGGAAACAAGAGTCAATTGAGTTGGATTTATTATTTTCCTCTTAAAAAGGAAATGATATTGATATTGATATTGATATTGATATTGATATTGATATTGATATTGATATTGATATTGATATTGATATTGATATTGATAGAATTAAGATTAGATTGATATTTTATATGTATTGCTTTTTTTTTGTATATATAATAGATAATAAAAAATAAATGAAGTTTAGATAAAAAATAAATAAATTAGTAAATTAGCTATAAAACAAATTCCTGATTTACCAAAATCCATTGAAAAGTTGATAATTTTGAATAAAGGAGAAAACGAAACAAAACAAATTTTATAAAATTGTGATAGTAATAATAATAGTAGTCACAGTAATAGTGATGGTGGTGATTAAAAGAATAATTAATAAACAAAAAGAACAAAAACACAAACACAAACAGAAATCTGAAGAAGGACCAGCAAGAGACTAGAAATAAAATGAAAAAAACAAATCAGTTTATATAAGTTTTGAATTGTATTACATTATATTATATTATAGTAACATAAAACAAAAGCCTAACAAACGAAAGACAACAAAAGAACACAAGAAAAAGAATAAAAGGGGAATAAAAACAAAGGAAAAACAAAGGAAAAGAAAAAGAAAAGAGGATTTCAATTGGTAATTTTTTTTAGTAAACTTTCAATTTTTAAGTTTTCAATTTTTTCAATTTTTTCAACTCTTCAAAAAAAACCAAGCAATTCAAAGATTTCAGTAAAAATTTAGTAAGATTTAGTAAATTTCAATAATTTTATCAATTGGGTTAATAGTGAAGAATAAAAAAAGGTAAAACAAAAGAAATTATTTTTCAATTTTTTTTTTTTGAATTTAAATTTGAAGAAACAATAAACCGTAGATAGTGTAGAAAGTGTAGACAGTGACAGTGACAGTGCAGATAGTGTAATGTGAAGATAACAAAAGGAAAAACAAACAAATAAACAAACAAACAAACAAATGAACTAAGAGATCTTGATAATTTTAAAATTAATATGATTGATATGGAAATTAATAATAGTAATAATGATGATAATAATAATAAAATGATTGATTGATTGGTTGATTAGTAGAAAACAAAGTTTGCAGAACCTTTTGTAACTGAGAGAGTACAACCATCAGTGGAACTACCAACATAGACACCATCTGCGTAAGAGCACTCACCAACAACAGTTGAGTCACCGGAGGCAACGATTTCAACACTGAAGTTTGGAGCAACAAGGTTGTTTGGATTGGGGATAAGAGAGAGATAGGTGACACCACTTGTGTGGCCTGCACCGAGAACGAGAGGACCCCAATTACCAACATCACCAGCACTAGTGCCCCAAATACAGCCATGCTCAGCATTGACACCGGCGTTGTTGACGTAGTATTGGGTTGAGGTCTTTCCACCTTTCCAGGTGTAGTAGGTATCAGAATCGACGACGGAGATTGGTTTGGATTGACCAGCGCCTACTTGGGTTGGAATGTTCATGTTTTCAGAGCCTGGATAGTCAGTTCTGCAAAGCGAGACGACCTTGTCTAGTTTGTTGACGGCGTAGGAGGAGTCGTGGCCCCATTCACACAAGTAGTCAGAGTCTTGGTTTGATCTCTTTAAGTAGCCGTTGTCACAGTAGAGACCACCAACAGAGATACCATTGGAAGGTTGTTCAGAGGGCCATTGGGTCTTTGACATACCAGGTTGACAGGCATAGGAGCAGTAAAAGCCATCTTCACAAGAGAAAGAGGTTTCACCATTCATGTCCATGATGGTTGTCCAACCACTTAGACCAACCCATGAGATTGGAACGACACCTTGACCAGAAGGAAATTCGGAACATTTGATGGTGCCATCGACAAATTTGGAGGAAGGACCAGAAAAGGCGGATAAGTCACCATCAATGCCGGAGGTTAAGCCATCGGAAGAGGAGGAAGTAGAAGAAGCTCTGGCAGAGGTTGAAGACTTGGAAGAGTAGGATGATGCTGTAGATGGAGCAGAGTAGGAGGTGGCAGAAGAGGTGGAAGAGTATACGGTTGAAAGAGTGGAGGGAGTGTAAGAAGTAGAGGTGGAAGGTTTGGAGTCTTCTACAGAGGAAGCAGAAGTAGAATAGGAATAGGCGGCTTGAGAGGTGGAAGATTTTTGAACATTGTTAAATCCGTAATCGGTTGTGTCAGATGTTTGGACATTGTTGAATCCATAATCGGTTGTGTCAGATTCAGCTTCAGTGGCAGTTTGAGTTTCAGTGGAGGTGATAACGTTGCCTTTTGAATCGACATAGACCACAGCTGTCTCAGTGACATGGACAACAACTGGATCGGCATCACGACGGTGGATGTGGTGGGAGTGGTCCAAGTAAGCTGGAGCAGCTAAGGAGGAGGATACTAATGAGATTAAGGAGAGAATGGTGGAGTGTTTCATGGTTGAAATGAGATGAATTGGAGTATGGTGTTAATGCAATCTCGAGACGAGAGTATGGTTGGATGACGAATGAAAGATTTTGAAATATTGCAATTGAAAGCGGACTAGAGTGGACGTGTGTGGACGTGTGGATGTGTGGATCGAGGGGTATTAAAGGAGAAATTATAATAAAATATAATATAACAGAATAATGATGATAGTAGTGGTTTTGGCTAAGGCGAAGGCTATGATTGAAAGATGTGAAAAATTAACAGTGAGGTGGGTTTGCTGCTGGATTTGCTGCTGGATAAACTAAAGAGCGAGGACAACAGGCAAGCAATGGAGAAGATGATAAAGGAATGTCGAAAGTTGGGATAGTTACACAACACCAGTGTTCTTGTGAAGGAGGAATAACGAAATAGATATAACGATGGGTGCAAAGCTGGAGAGAAGAAAAGAAAAGCACCAGGGAATGCAGCTTATATATATTCCTCTGGTGTGCTGTGGAATTCCAGAAAACACCGCACACGTGAGCACGCGCATGAACGGGCAGCACGCCGCGCGCGCCGAGTCAGCCAGCGCGGCGGAACCTGTGTGGCCGCGCACGCGCACGCGCCCGGGCCGTGGGACTTGGAGGCAGAAGAGCAGTAGGACTGGTGGCAGCACAGACAGCACCGGCAGCACAGCATGAGGTTCTTTCCGTACTACCACACGTACCGCTACCGCCTCCGGAAGGTGCTTTCGTCGTCGTTCGCGCTCGTGGTGCTCCTCCTCCTCTTGCTTGCGTGTTTCAGCCACAGAGCTGCTCCTGCCGCTGCTTCCCAGGCCCAGCTTGCAAAGTACGCCTCGCTCCTCAACGACCTCTCTTCCCTCAACGACTTCTATCTCGCCGATGTTTCGGTGGCAAACTGCTTCTTCTTCTTCCACTGCCAGCTCTGTCCTCTTCTCGCCCTCAACCACCTCGCCCTTCTCCACTTCCACCTCAACAACCATCTTCTCAAGTACCTCTACTACCTCTCCGGCACCATCAGAAACGCCATCGCCAGCAGAGACTCCTCCCACGACCCCACTGCTCTTCATTCTCTTGACGACTACACCTTCTCCAACACCTACAAATGGCAGATTCTAACCAAATATTCAGACTACAACCTCAATGGCGCTGTGCCAAACTCTCTATTCTCTTTTAACAACAAGTACCTATTTGTCAAAAAAGTCCCCATCGCCCACGTCGACTCATTCACTGACTACGACAACATCAACATTATTCTCGACATTTTCGTCAACAACTCCATCAAATCAATCTACTTCTCCTCTGCATCCCAATCCCACTCTTCCTCTTCCTCTT
>JAKTTS010000017.1:0-70232 GCA_030560485.1 Ascoidea tarda (nom. inval.) | reverse complement strand
AAATTGCGAAACCAAAAAATGGGAAGAATTTTGGCTAATACCTCAAATGAATCCAAACGTTATAAACACTCACCAAAACCTAATTTTTGAATTATTTAAAACTCAAGCAAGATTCGTTCAAAGTTTGCAATCCCTCTTGGATATAGGCGAATTCTTTAAAAATGACTTTCTCTTCCCAAACAGCAACAACAACAACAACAACAACAACAAAATTCAAAAATTAGTTTACCCAATCGATAATAAAGTCTTTTATAAATCCTGTTTCGGCTCTTTTCAACTGATTCTTTCTCACCACAAAACTGAATTACTAAATCCTCTAATCCATCTAATGAACAAAGATCGCCCATTTATAAAAGACTACAACCTGTTATTCCAACTTTTCTCAATTTGGTCCGAAATCTCTGTTCCAATTTACAACAAATGGTCCGAAATAAACTCTCTCTACTCGCTAATCTTTAAAATTAGTGAATCCTTAAAAGAAGACGAAAACCTACTTGATCTAGATCTACTAAAAAATTTTAATAAATGGAAAGAACCTTACATCAACTCAAAACAAAACTTATCCCTAATCTTAAACTTCCCCCTAGATTTCATGATCAAATCTTCTCTTGTATTAAGAGACTTGAAAAAATTTCATCCTGAAAATTCAGAGTTTTATAAAGACCTAATAAACTGTAATAAAATGTTACAAAAATTCATAACTGCTGTTCAGAAATATAAATCCCACCACGAGACTAATTTAATCTCAAGTAGATTAATTCACTCAAATTTTGAATTCGATGATAGCATAAAATTTCCATTAAATGCTGATTTGGAAATCATTAAACTTGTATCAAAAAATATTAAAAAAAATAAATTCAACCTAATCCTCTTATTTGACAACTGCTTACTTATAACTACTTTTATCAAATCAAATTTTAAATTCTTACTAGCCGATAATCCAATTCCAATTGAGTATTTGAAATTCGAAAATTATGTAGAACAAAATAATGACGAACAAAAAACTCTAGCTGAATTAGTCTTTGAAATTAAAAAATATAAAATCAAAAATATAGCTAAAAATACTGAACACATCTTTTCAATTAAAAATTTCGATAACACTCTAAGTAAAACTCTCAAAAATATTATATCTAATAATGTCATTCTTAAAAGAGAAAAGGAAAAATTCAGAATTAATATCTTACATGACAACATCTTGAATGACAACAAATTTATAAACAATATTAATAATTATAAAAACTATTTCACTGCTAATAATAAAAATGATGATAATGCATTTTTCAAATATTCAATGGATTTGATAAATTTTGAAATTAATGAAAAACAATTTAGTGAAATAAGAGATAATCCTATTAGAGGAGACATTCACTGCTACCTAAAATTATTCTATAAAGACGTTGAATACAAATTAATTGGAACATCTAGCGGAATTTATGTAAGGAGTAATAGAATCTTTGATAATTGGGTTTTGGTATTTCCAAAGATCATCAAAGTTAAAAAAATTGTAATTGAAAAGAAATACAACATTTTATTAATCTTATCAAATAATAGTTTAATTTATTGTTCCATCTCATGTTTTGTTGATAATTACTCAAGAGCTAGGCTTAAAAAAGATACAAAACATTACGGATTTAGTCAAAATAATCCAAATCAAAAAATTAAAAATCAAAAACTTTATTTCAGTCGTTCTAATAATTCCAAATCTCACTGTAATCTTTCTAATTTAACTGAATTTGTTAAATTAGCAGATAATGTGGAGAATTTTTTTATTGAATATGCAGATACAAACTTAAAATTATTTTATATATCAAGTTTAATTACAGAAATTACAAAGGATTCAATGGTGAAATTTTTAACAGCTAAAATCAATGATATTAAAAAGGAATCAAGGCTAGAAAAAGAGCTAAAAGAAATCGATCGTTATCTAATACCAGGGGAATGTAAAGAACTACTTAATGTAAAGCAAAAATTAATATTATGTTTGGAAGATTCATTTAGAAAATTCAATTATTTTGACAAAACTACAGTTGAAAATATTCCAAATAATAGTTTTCACCAAAAGAAACATAAACCTATAAAGATATTAATATTACGAAATAAAAGGATCATGTTGGTTTATGAGACAATGGGAGTGATAACAAACATGGAGGGATCAATAATCCATGATGTGATAAAATTTTCATTTAATTGCTCAAACGCAGCAATTTATTTGAAATACTTGTTTGTGTTGAATGATGGTAATACCTTTTTGGAGATTTATAATATTGATGTAATTGGTGGGCTTGAACAGATATTCTTTGGGGAAAACATTCAACTAATCGACTCATCAGACGAAGTACTAATAGGTGTGAATTGTCCCTGCGAAAAGCCCGAGGGCTATGGAGACATGCTTTTGATTCAGTTCTTGCCCAAGCGGTTTTAGGGTTTTATAGTTTTATGGTTTTATGGTGGATGGTTTATAAAGGTTCATATAATTTTTTGTTTTATGTTTTGTGTTTTGTGTTTTGTATTTGTATTTTGTATTTTGTATTTGTACCAAATTCAGATTTAGTTTCTGTTACTTGTTTGTGTGCGTTTTGTTTGAAAATCAGCCGAAACTGCGCCAAACTGAAACCAAACAGGTTCCACAAAAACAAAGCTATTTGATCAAACAATTTTCAAACAGTTTTTGCTCATTGGTTCATGCAGCATGTGATAAACGCGGGCAAAACAAATGTAATAAGTCTTTCTATATTAGAACACGAGTCTTTGGTTCTGTCTATATATTATTATTGGTGAATAATATGTATTTAGTTATGTATATTAAAACTTATTCCTTGACTCTTTTCTCTTTTTAATTATTATTCTTTTCTGCCTCTTTTATACTGTAAAAATAGATACTCTTTTGGGGCAATCAGTTCTTGTGGCTAAAATACGATTTGTGGCTAAAACCTGTTGAACTGAGTCATAATGTATTACGTAACAAAGTCATGTGTTAGTAGAATAACACACAAATATAATTCAAACAATTTTGTTTTAGAATGTGCTCAAACCAAACCGAAAAAAAATATTTAAGACTTCTGAACAAAAAATAGTCTATCTTTGATTAACCTACAACCACTGGTGTCAACATTATATCAGATCAGTTTGTTCAAATACAATGCTGAGACAAATAAGCGGATTCTTTTCAAACACAGTTTGAAACATACATCTATCTGCATTATGCTTTGACATGCATTCAACTTCCTTATTATTTACTTGTTATTTACTTATAAATCTTTTCTATGCTCGATAAACTCTTTTGAAAGTAACAAGCTTCTGGCTCTCTCAATTTTTGCTTGATTAGTAATTTCAATTAATTTTAAGCATTTTTGGTTTTTAACATATTTTAGTCTGAATGCTTTTGTTTCATCTCTGGGAACCAAGCGTAATATCCATTCACAAACTACTCCAAACCAATTCAAGTATTTGTGAATATGACTATTCAACAATGTTCTAATGAAATTGATATCTAATCTTTCAACTTTAGATAAATTAAATGCTTCGTCCCTTTGCCCCACAACCATTTTTTCTATTCCACCAAAAAGGCATTGAAAGTAGGTTGTTAAAAGTTTTAATTTAGATTTTTTGTGAAAGTCGGGTTTTTCCATTTCAAGTTTTGTAAAATTTAAAGATGTATTTTCTGACGCAAAAATAGATTTAATTTCAACATAATGCTTTAAATTATTAACACTTTTGTTAAACCTTTTAAAAAAAGTGCAGTCAACTCTTGATTTAATTAAAAATGAAATATTATCTTGCCAACTCCTCCAAGGTTTATCATCAGCTGCCATGTCAAACTTCACAACTGAGTTAAATTGCTTACTATTATTAAAACCTTCTAAATCTTTTCTTATAATTTCACTTTTTTGCTTAATTGTTGTTTTTTTTTTAAATTTTTTGTTATTGTTTAATGTCTCTGTGGTTAAAAGTTTTTGAAAAACATAGCCACCAATGGAATTCTTTGATGAGGTAGTGTTTGTACCATCCTTATTATGTTTATAAATATTAACAACTTTTTGATCATAACAACAAAAATCTTGAGACAAATAGATTGATCCATCAAAATAACAAAGATCAAATTCACAACCCTTTTAAGAATAAATAATTGTAGCTAACGACGCTAGACAGTTTTTGGTAGATATAAAACTGATATCATTTTCAAGGATTTTTGTTGATTTTTCATATTCTTTTAATTTTTCTAAAAATAAATCAAATTTGCAGGACAAATTATTAAATTTAAACAATGAGAAATTTTTATAATCAGTACATAAATTAATCCTTTCAAAATGATCTGTGTCTAATTGGGAATCATAATAAACTAATGAGCTAAAATCTTTTTTCTCAATTTCATTTTTATTGGTTGAATAGCAAAATATTTCCTTTGGATTTCCTCTCATTCGAAAGGGTTCAATTCTGAATTTTGTGGTTATATCTATTGGTAATATTAAATTTTGAACATGACTATCGAGGTTTTCAAGTCCAAATTTTGGTTTTAAATTATAATTCTTATAATCTTCCATTTACAAATTTTGTTATTTTATGTTGCTTTAAACAAACATAAAAAAACAACAAGGTAAAACATATATTAAGATTTTTATATACTTCTTTCAAATTATTTTTTGTATCTAAATTTATAAAATTGGGTAGATATTAATTTTTAATTGTCATTAGTCTGTTTTAGACTCTTTTCATAAAACTTTCCTTATTGGTAAAAACATAAAAAGTTTGTTTGGAAGATGTCTAGTTTGTTCCAATCACAGAAAACTTCAAACAGTGTCAGAACCAGTGAATTGTTCAAAGTGCCTTTTAGAGGGTTACGATGCTCTCCAGATCTTTCCAATATATGAGCATAAGCATATGCATACTAATGCGTTGAAGCACATTGAAGCACATGAAAATACAAACCGAGACCATCTATCGGGATGCATCTAACAGTAAGCAAACAGGCGAACGTCGCGAAATCGAGAGCAGATGGTCGCTTAGGGCTCTTATGGGCGACGAAATATGCGACTAGAATCTTGCGAGCGCGGCAGAGATCGAACGATGCAATCCCAAGAGAGTGAAAGCAAAGATTAGGGAGAAACTGAGCTGATTTGATTTGCTGACCCTCCTGGAGAGAGCTTATTATGTAATCAGTTCTACGTTGCTGTTGAGTATAAATTATTCATTTGGTTTCTTATTTTTTCTCCTGAAGATTTCCAACTTACCTGAGTTTCAAGTGTTAGATATAATACAATCGTGTACCAGTGCTCTACTCTGCTTATCCTTAATACCAAAATGATTGCCCCAATTGCTTCAAAAAGAATCGCTCAATGTACCGCCAGAAGATTTTACTCATCAAGCTCTGGTGGCATGGATCCAACTGTTAAAAAGACCTTGATATTGTCTTTCGGTGCTGTTGGTGTTGGTCTTGCAGCTATGTTGGCATATTATCCTCAAAATGCTCCAATCAAGAAGTTCTACCAGAAATCTGAAGAACATGCTAAAAAGGCTTAAGTAATAAGCAAATGTAGTGAAAAATATAATACAAGACTGTTAATTCCATATTCTTTCATTTCATTTGATTGAAATTTCAAATTTAGTTTCAAATTCAAATTCAGGTTTAAGCTCAATTATCTTTTGTTTTTGTTTTTTTGTTCTTTTTATCTTTTTATCTCTATCTTTTTGTCTTTTTCATATTTAATATATGTTGTATAATCATTTTATCTTGCTGTTCATGCCGTCTTTTTTTATTTAATTCATTTGTTTTTTCTTTCTATTTATAACTTGGTAATCTACTGAATAAACGATCAAAAATTTGAATCAATTAGTGTTCTGAAATACAAAAAAAATTAAACAAATAAAACAAAATGCCTGAAATAGAATATTGTACATTTATATATTTATATAAATAAATCATGGTGATAATGAAGTGATCATATTTTTCTTTCTCTTTCTTACCAAAATATGAAAATAAATAACTGAAAAAAAATTGAAAATAAAATAAAATAAAATAAATAATAAGATCATAAATATTATGATGGGTACCTTAATTAGGTTTCACTTTAATTAAATTTAGCAAAAACTATACCAATTTTTGTTTAACAAAAAATGTTCTCAAATGTCTCATTTGCCAAATACAGGTTCCAGTTAAAACTAAAGATTGAATTATTGACCATTTAACTACTCTATAATTTGTGCTTTCACTTTGATCTCTAAAGAGAGCTTCTCTTTCTCTCATTAATTTTTGTTCTCTTCTAATCTCATTAACTTTATTAGTTAATACTTTAACTCTTGATGTTAAAGTCCCAATTGCATCTTTGTTTTTACTATCAAACACTTTGGCCTCTCCGATTGTAAAATCGATATTAACTTTGGTCTTGATCTTAGAAATCCATCCATATGATTGTGGATTAAAACAAATTCGATGTTCACCTGAATCAATTGCAGTAAATGTAAACTCCCCGGTGCCTTGCTGTCCCTTCTGATGAACAACTCTATGGTCATCATCGAAGACTTCTTCAACATCGATAACTAAGCCCATATCCGCTGTGGTAACCCTATAATCATTAATACGAGTATCGAACACCTCAATTTTGTATTTTCCCATTAAAATTGTCCCTTCTGACAATTCTTTGTAAAAACACTTTCTATCTCCACCATTTAAAAAAAAATAAAACCCATTGGCTGTGCTCAAAACATAGAATATAAAGGTAACAAACGATATCAACAACATTTTCACAAATATCTTTCTGATCTGGTGGGATATGATTAAAGACAATCTAACAACACACTATTTTCCTCTCTGAAAAAGTCAACTTTGATTCAGACACCGTGGATACTTGCGGATTTCCGGCTGAGATAAGCGCTGAGATAAGCACCCAACACCCAGAATGTATCTTAAAAAATCCAACACCCACTACAAAACGGCTTCCTAATTGGGCTGCTTGGAGTCATAGTTTATACTGTTGTAATATTTTACTGTTTTATATAAATCTATACATGTTACGAATCTGCCTCCCATCGTTTGGAATGTAGTGGAGGAGGCTTCTTCCAGAAGTACTGCTTGTGGCTTCTTCTGCAGCTTCTCAATGAGTTACCGCCTTTAATTGACTTTATCAAGCTTTTTCTGTCTTGGTCTGGGTCCTTTTCCACATCGTAATAATACTCCTCATCTAAACTTTGTCCTGCTGCATCTTTTCCTTCTCGATAAATAACCCCAACACACTTTATTTTATTCAAAATCTTTCTTAATAGCGCTTTATCCACTTTGCTGATCAAATGGCTCACATTTTTTTGCAAAAATGCTATAGGAGTTGATGCTAATCTCGTATACGCTAAATGATTTATCAAAATATTTTCCAACGTTATTAGTTTTAACTTTTTATCAATCTCGTGAAGTTCTTGTTGTAAAATTATATTAAGGCTGTTTTCTTCGTCGGTATTAATGTTTTCTTTATCGCTGTCATCGTTATTATCATCGTTATCATTTTGAAAATTTTTGAAATTCTTATGGAAATTGGAATTTGAAAGAAATCTCTTTCTGGCCATGGCATTTTCATAATACTGGTCTCTTTTATTTAATGTGATTATTTGATTTATGATGTCAGTTTTATCCATCAAATTTAAATCGCTTGAATCTTCATCTTTTACGAGATTGTTGACTGTCTTTTTAATATAATCCAGATAATCAGTCTTATACAAATTGATTATTCTCGGCTTATTCGGTTCGTTATTATTGCAATTTATATTAACCAATTCTCCTCGGATGTCTAATAAAATATTATTTATGCAGGGAATATTAACTCTTTCACCTTTTATAATAAATATGATACTTGATTTAATCATGGTAGCAATTCTATTAAAATCTGTCAAGCCTTGTTTAACTAAACTTTTGTAATCATTTTTTTTAATATTTTTAATATTTTTAACATTTTTAGCATTAGCATTTTTAGCAAATTTATCGTTATTCAATTCATAAAATTCGTATAGACTCTTATCATTGTTGCCATGATGATCATTATAAATTAGTTTGACATGATAAGGCAATATTATTGACACACCATTCAAACTTAGACAATCAATTAGTATGGAATTATTTAATGAATCGTAATGGATTAAAAGATGGTTTCTTGAGACATATTTATTGTTATTATTTATTATAATATTATTAGATATTTGTTTTCCAATAGAATAATAATTGGTCGTGTGATTTATATTAATATTGGTGATATAATCATTATTCATTTCACTATCGTTATCATTATCATTATCGTTATTGTTGTAATTATAGCTGCAATTATAATAATTGCTCTTCCCATCACGTTCGTAGTTACTATTATTATTATCAGGAGTGTGAGATTTGCTAATTAAACGGGGTTTATTAGTGGCTCTAATTGGACTCTCATAATTGACTTTATCGCTGACTTGAGCAGTAAATTGATTAGCGATAGGAGTTACACTGCTAATATTAGCAGTATTTTGATTGTTATCACTAAGACTGTCGCTCATGGTATCAGTGCTGTTGATAATATTTTGCACTTTTGCTTGTTTTTCATCTAAATTAAATTTTAAATGAGATGAAAAAATCTCACTTGAAGGATCAGGAGTAGGCAAATTGAAACCTGCAATCTTTTCATTGTTTAAACTGGGACTGCTAGTATTGTGTTGTAATGAATTTTTTATTGGTAAATGTGAATATCTTCTTTTTTTAGGAGTATGGTACAAAGCTTTCGATATTATAATCTCGTCATCGTCAGTTTGTATATCATGTTGATCACTGTCAGTAATCTGACTGTCACTATCATTACCGTCAGGAAAGTAATCAGCAACAGGAGAAGATGGGGGATATTGACTTGAAGTCATGATAAACAGAAAAATGCAAGAGATAACAAAAACTAGGAGAGAGTAAAAGGAAAAAAAAAAGAACAGAACCAAAAAGACAATGGAAAGCAGATAATGAAAACAGTAAAAGCAAATGTTTAAAGAAAATGTTTATTAATTTATGATAAAAAAGAAAAAAAGAAAAAAAGAAATATCAATTAAGAAAACACAAAATTGTAAAACATTTTATAACGCCATAAAATAATAAATTTCGTGGATCGTGGATTAAATAGACATTGAAATTGAAAACAGTTGGAAAGTCGCTGAGTTGAGTGGTTTAAAGTTCCATATATCGCTGCTATTTCTACTGTTTTTATTTACCAACACCAAACGCATTAAAATAAAATATTCAACCAAATAAAAATAAAGATAAATAAAATTATATTTTCTGTCGACGCGTGTTCATGTGTAAGGTACAGATATACGCGTAAACTATAACTCTAACGTATTACATAATGCATTATTCATCTTGGCTGTAACTCACGTGCTATGTCACGTGTGGCGTTTTTAAAAAACTTCAAGTGAGAGAAGAAAAAAATCAGAAAGGTTGTAATAGGGAGAACACAGAGCAAAGTAATATTGACAATTGAAAGAGCAGGATTATAGCATCAAATACAAAATATAAAACACAAAGATGGTTAAACTCACACAACTTGATGAAAACAATCAGCCAGTTGAAGACTCTGTGCTTAATGATAATGACTTTGAAACCACCTCTGAATCAGACAGCGAAGATTCCGAAGCCGATTCTGATGATGATGATTTTGATATAGAAAACGAAACTATTTTAGACAGAATTGTTGCATTAAAAGATATTATTCCAATTGAACAAAGGTCTATCATATCCAACACAACTACGGGCTTTTATTCATTTTTAACCAACGGTATTAGCAAAACTGGTAATTTATTATGGATAATTACCTCTTCATGTTTATTATTGGGAGTTCCATTAAGTTTATCGATTTTAAGTGAGCAACAATTATTAGAAATGGAAAAGGAATTTAATTTACAACAGCAAACTAATGATGTTTTGGCACCAGGTTCCACTAATGATGCTTTCCAACCTCTACCATCTCAACCTGCTCATTAATTCCATTAAACTTTATTGTATTTTTTTTTTTTTCAATTTTTCAATTTCTCAAGTTTTTTTATTTTTTTTTGAATGTTCTTTTCCCGATTTTTATTTTTTATTATTATTATACTTTATTTTTACTTTATTTTTAGTTTATTTTTAGTTTATTTTTTCAATTCATTTATTGAAGATATCAATCTTGCTTGTATATATATAAATAATGACAAGAAAAAACCACTCACAAAATAGTTTAAAAATATAAATAAGGTAAATATATATAATATATTATTATTCATCTACATAATCTCCATCAGATTCGTCTATTTCACTGAGATCATCAAATCTTCCAGGTTTTGTATTTTTCCCTATATCACTAGAGCGATTGTTGTCATTGTCAATAGAATAATTTTTGTCGAGATTATTGCTCAGATTATCATAACTATTATTATAATTCATATCATTAGTTTCTTCGGCTATTTCTTCACATGCATCAACCCAATCAGCATAAATATCAACTGGCTGACTCAAAGTATGAATTGGAGTCTGGAATGTTTGTCCACATATCTTACAATTCAAGCTTCCTATATTTGTCTTTTTATCAATTGTACATATTATTGAATCAGCATGGTTACAAAACAAACATGAAAAAGTTGTCGATAATTTTCTTTTGATTTTTGGAGCTGGTTTTCTTGAAGATTTCTTTCTCTTTCCCTGTACATAGATAAATAAATTAAAGAAAATTAAATTGGATTAAATTACCAAGTAAATTATTTATTGCTTTATTAGTATTGCACCCATAACTGGAATTATATCAATTTAAGATGACGTCTCATAAATTACTTACCATTTTAAGTCGTTTTTATTATTTGTTTGAATTCTCAGGTATTTGAAATAATAATGTCTGGATATTATTGCAATTGCTGGATGGATCAGTTGAAATTAAATTTCTCCCTTCTTCTTTTTCTTTATTTCGATTTATCCAAAAATAGAAAGACCGTCTTGGCTTCCAGAAGTAGTATTTTTCAAAATAGGCAGCTCCTCTTTGAGACATTCCGAGGTCTTGCCTTATCAACATAGCTCTATGAAAAGCAAAAATAGTGAAAAAAGATTACAAAATAAAGAAAAAAAAAAATTCTGTCACTGCCTTGTAAAATAACGCTCAAATACAATTGAGAATGTCAATTATCCATGAAATTAGAGTACTATTTGCAAGTAAAAAATTTCTCTATATATAGAGGAAAAGTGAGCTTAAAAAATAAATACTCAAACAATATATAAGAAATAAATATAAATATTTAGTTTAGTAGTTGAAAAAAATAAAATAAAGCAAAACAAAGAGGTTTAAAATCTACTCAGAACCCTCCTCTTGTCCCTTAGACTTGAGGATTTTGAAAGTATCTTGATAGAACTTTATACTATATGCTTTTGTGCCATCTTCTTTCTCATACACTTGAGGAACTGGTTGACATTCAACATAAACCAAAGAACCTTTTGGACAGTATTTGGTCATGAAATCAAACGATCTTTCATTCCAACATTCAACTCTAAACCATCTTGGAGGTTGATCTTCTTTGTTTCTATTTCTAAGTGGATTGACGGCAATAGAGTATCTTAGGACCTGTTTGTCATTTTCCAAAGTCTCTGGCTCCAAATCGTTACCAACGTATCCAATAAGCGTTAACTTAGCAAAAGTAGCGTTGTTTCTCTTAAATAGATTTAGAGTGGGAGAAAATATCGGTCTGCTAACGAAGGAGGTTCTTAAAATGGATGGACAAAACATTTTCAACAATTAAACAATGTACAACAGAAAATATAATCTTAGGTATTTGGTTATGCAATTCAATTGTGCAATTTGGTACTAAACCCTCAATTGTTAAGCTGATCAGGAGAACTAAAATTTGCCATCAAAATTTTATCTGGTTTTGAGAAGTAAAAACCAGTACATCAAAAAAATAGAAACAGGGTAAGCGCTACATGAAGATTGTGGTTTTATGTATTTTATGCGCGTCTAAAAGCATGAAGTGACTTCGTGGCCAAGCTGGTTAAGGCGTGAGACTGTTAATCTCAAGATCGAGAGTTCGATCCTCTCCGAGGTCGTTATTTTTGTCTGGGATCATTTTTGATTCTCAACAGGGTTTTTATTTCGATAATCTTTATTACTGTAAAATCTATTATTGTACGATTTATTATGCTATTTATTCGCCATGAACCAATTATATACAGACCTGCCCATTTCTGTTGCAATCACTGGACCTTTTGTTCATAATCTACCTTCGACTGAGTGCAAGCTCTTCAATTGAAACTGTCTAGCTCTGCTGATCTTCATCGTAATTTTTTATGTTATCTAATAGTGATTTATAAGCACGTTTTTTATTAAAATGATATTTATTTTTTTTTTGAACTGTCTTGTTCTTTTCAAATGTTTTCTTCCCTTTTTTTTTCTCATCCTTTTTATTTTCATCTTTCATTTTTTTCTTATTTTTCTCTTTATTTTTCCCTTTGTTTTTCTTTTTATTTTCATCTTTCATTTTTTCTTTATCTTCCTTTTCTTTATTATATTTTATTTCTTCAGCTTCAGCTTCATCCATTTCATCTTTTATTATTTTGTTTTCATTAGTTTCAATCAAGTACTCCCTTGTTACATCTATTGATGGATCATAAACATTAATCATATTACCTTGAAAAAATGCATTTTTCAACTTGTAAAATGCATTTCTTGCTTCATTATTTGTGCAAAATTGCACAAATGCTGTACACCGTATTGAAATCGGTACTCTAGGATTTTGATAAAATCGAATATCCACAATTTTTCCAAACTTTTTACATAAATCGAATATTTCGTCCGCTGTAACATCATGCTTCAATCTAGTTATCATTATTGATCTTCTTGAAGATCTCTTTTTAGTTTGAAAATAATCTATAAATATTTCTTGATTGTTAAATTTTAAACCTCTTAACTTTTTAATCGCAAACTCAGCAGATTCTATATCTCGGAATAGAATTTTGATCCCATCTTTTTTTTCATTAAAATCTATAGATAGAACATTGTTTCTTTGTATTTCTCTGAATATCGCACTTGCAAAATTTTCCAATGTCACTCGTTTATCAACGTTTGTCACATAAATCGTATGGTCCTTTGGATGTGTTGGTGTTAAAAATTTTATCTCGAGTTTTCTCCCACGAATCACATCCACTAACTTTCGAGTTGCAACTCGAGCTTGATAAATCTCTGCAAATGATAATATTGCCTTCTGTGATATAGACTTTAATGGATCGTCTTCTATTATCAACAAACTTTTCAATCCTGAACACTTGGGAAATATCTTGCTTTGAAAATCGTCTTGCCCAAAGGACTTTGGTAAATTTGATATTAATATATCTGTGTTCGCATTTGGATTGGGATGTCCACTGTGGCTGGTTTGTTTTGTGGTTTTTTCAGATAATCCTCTGTAATACAATCTGTATTTCAATAGTGCATTGCCATTTATACTGAAACTGCTTTTCAAAAAGTTGATCTTTAACAAACTACTTCTAAACATTATTTTGTTAATCTGTTGCCGACTTTAAACATTTCTTGTTTTTCATTTTTTTCGCATTTTTCTTTGATTTGGATGTGTTGATTATTTTGATAATTGTAATTTTAATGCGAAAACTTACCCTTCTTGATGTATTTTTCTTTTTCTTTTTTCCATCTCATAACATTCTTTTTCTCCCGGAAAAAATAATCAAGGAACCTCACAAAATTGACAGAGAAAATCTCCCCAAAGCAGTCAAATTTTTCTATCTGATAAAATGAAAAAGTGACACTAACTGTAGGAATAACCTTGTATATACAAGAGCTATTCAAAAGCAAATAGATTATATAATCACCGGACCGCATGTTTCCGATCGTATGTTGAAACAAAGGAGGGTAAATAAACGATATACCATTCTTTGACCAAAATTGTCAAGATGATAAGGACTAATCTATTGTATGTCTGGATATGAACCAAAAGACTCAATTGTTAGGGTGGTTGAGAGGACATAATTCATGTATAACTGCTCAAGAGATTTTTTATTTTCCTTCATTGTACAATGAGAACCTAATTGTCCCTTATTTGGTCACTGCTGACGAAAATGGGAAATTGATCATTTGGAATTTGATTAACAAGAGGCCCTTATCGATTTTTAAAGCACATTCAAAAAATGTTATATCTATCAAACAGCTTGGTGTAAAATTCAATTCTAATAAAGATGGGAATGTTACAATTGATGAGACTTTTTTTGGAATATTTATGACGCACTCAAGAGATAATAAATTGAGGTTTTGGAGACTTGATCTTAACTATCATAATAATTTAATATCATTAAGTAATATAAATTTTAATATGAATAATGATAAAATTGATCAAAACAATCAGGATAACCGGGATGGTCAGGGTGGCCAGGATAACGACAATTCGAATAACTCAGTTGATATCAATCCCTTGGCTTTATTACTCGAATTTCCTATAAATTCTTTAAATTTCTGTAATGTTGATGTTTACGATAATTATTTATGCTGTATTAACTCAATTAATGACACGAATTTTAATATCTTTAAACTCAACTATGATGGAACAGAAAACAAATTGGAACTAGATTTAGAATACATTAATATTAGTCCAAAAATTTTAATTGAAAAATATAATTATTTGAATAAATTTCAAAGGGATATTTCAACTAAAAAATTTGCCAATAATATGATCAAAAAGGAGATTAGTTTAGGCATCATGATGAAGATTTTATGGGTTTGCAAAGAAATTGTTTTTATTGGATATGAAAGTGGGCATGTAATCTCTTATTTGATTTCTCATAATGATGACAATGTTTTAGATAATAAAGAAAAATTTGATAAATTGCTTTTAGACTTGAGCTTGTCTATTGATGATATTAAAGATGAGTACATAGACCAAAACCGAGAATATGAATTAATCGAACAAATTCGATCTAATGATGAATACACTACGTTGAATTCTAATATTAAAATATTGTCTATAAATTCAACACATTATCCGAATCCTGTTTTAGATCTCAAGTATGATTTTAAAAACAAATTAGTTTTTTCATCATCAGCTGGGTCCAAATTAACTATTCATAACGTTTTTTCATCAACTAATGAAGAATTAATGATAAATGAGGATATTAAAGGCGAGAAAAAGTTTCGACTTAATGGTATATCGTCAATTTTTATACGTAATGATGGGTTAGTGTCGATTTCGACTTGGGATGGATTTGTTAAATTGTTCAAAATAATTACTACGAATGGAGACGAAAATAACAATGAAAAATCACAATACGATTTAGTTGAAATTGTTAAAATTGTTAAAAGCAAGCCTCGAGTAGTTAAAGAGTTCTCCTCAGACCCTAATGATCCAGAAATCACGAAAAATGAGAAAAACATTAAGAGATTCAAATCAGATAATATCAGCCTAAACCACATATCAATCAGTATGGATAAAAGTCCAGATTTCCAAAGATTTATTCAGAAATTCCACAGCGAAATAACACTTCGGAACACTACTACATTACGGTTGTTGAAAATCAGAAAAGAAAAAAATGTTTCCAAAGAGCTATTTCTCTTTATAGGATATGCTGATGGGCGAGTTGCAATGTATAAAACATGCTGAAGGGCATATAAAGAACAGTTGAGGGGCTTTTGAAGAAGCAACTTCCTCATTGTCGTCCGAACGATTCGGATGTTTCAGCCGTCGACTGCGATTTCGCAGATGGATTACGTAAAATAGACGAATACACAAGAGTACGAACACACAAACACCCGGTTGCATCTCCGTATACCGAACAAGGCTGTGCTCAGCTTTTTCCCGTTTTTGCAGTTCTCCTATTAGTGGAGCTTGAATCAGCGAGTTCCGGATAAGAACGTCGGTCGTCAGGCTGGAACTCCAGTCAATTTGACTCTGCACGTGCCGTTTCATGAGGGCTTACAGTACTCCCAGAGCAATAAATCAGCGAAACTGTCCTCTTTGTGCAGTGTCAGATTGCAGCTAGCGTAATGATTTGAGGTACAATTTAAAATGGCGTAGACGCTTGTGTGCAGGATTGTGCATGTGCACACAATGCGCGCACTGCACAACATGCATAAGATTGAGTTGTCTATGTCAATCAAACTCTTTCCAACAAATTCTTATTGTGAAATTCAACTCATTCTCATACTTTTTAGAAATTTTGGAGATTTGAAAATGTTTTTATGGGTCTTTTTTTTTGTTTGAAGGTTTTTTTTGGTGTCGATTTCGCCATTTATTATGTACATATCCCTTTTTAACTCAAGTTATCTCACCAACCTATCAAACCTCTTTGTTAAATCTTTGTCTGACCTTGCGATATTCATGTCTTTAACATAACTTGAAAATTTTTTAATGATTTGCAGAATCAGTAAAACTTTTATTATCTATCGTTCTTTTTTTTAAAATATGCTTGGTTACTTTTGGGGTTTTCCTGGGATTTTTTGGTTTTCTTCCAGTCCAATTAACTTAAAAGAAATGAAAACAATTTTTACAACCTATTATTGTTCAAAATCATTATATTTTTAAAATTTTATATATATACCAATGTTCCCTCACCATTATTCTCAAATTTCACTGATAGTTATATCTTTCTATTCATTGATGTCTTTTTAATTTAAAATTCTTTTATTTCTTTTGGTTCATTGGCTTGCTTCAATTGATTCAACATCAATATAAATTTAATTCTATCCAGCTCAATTTACTCCGATTTGCTATCTAATTATATATAACTTATTCAATTAACAATGATCGGAAACAACTACTCAGCTCCTTCATCCAGCTCTTATCAATATTTGGACATGTCAACTTACAAAGTAGATTCGGTTATCTGTTGTAATTGTGAATCAGAAGCTCCACAAAAGGTATATTGTCGTTACTTGAGCGATCCCTCAAAGTACTACATTCATGCGAAATGCTATTATTGCCAACATGCCTGGTGTGACGAATGTGAGAAGTTTTTTGCTGCTAATGATTTTGTGTGATATCAATATAATATATATTGAAATCGTGAAAACATGAAAACATTAAAACATAAAAACATAAAAAAGGGAAAGAAAGTCTTATAATTATGGTGTTTTAGTTCCTCTTGGTTGTTTCTCGTTTCCTGTATTTTTTTTAACTGGTTTCATTAAACTTTCTGCCTAAATTTTTACTTATATTTTATTTCATTCTTTGCTTTCCAGTTTTTTAAGCCATTAATTCCAAGGCTAGCGAGTTGGTATAGTTTAATTTTAATCTATTGTATATGATATTTTTTATTTCTATTTCTCTTTGGATTTCGATATTTATTGTTATTTTTATTTTATAACTATTCATCATTTTTATCCCTAATTACAAAATTTTTATTCTTTTCATCTACATTTTATTTTCCTATTTTCCTTTATCTTCTTATTTTTATTAAATTAGCATGCTCTTTACTTCTAAAAACAATTAAATGAATAAACAAACTACAATTATAAATTAAAATTGAATCTAATTTACTTTTATTGCTACCAGTATAAATTAATTATCATGCACTCAAAATCAAAAATCTTATATCTTTCAATTGTATTGACCGATAAGAAAATTTTATAGAAAATCTTTAAAAACTTATAACTAATTTAATCAGCCTCTACTAAGAATATTGAATATTGAATATTGAATATTAATTACTAAATGCTTTATTTATTTTACTTATTTCACTCATTCACCTATTTTGCTCATAGTATTCATTCAACCTTTAAAAGCTCGCAAATAATTACACAATTTCTAATATTGCAATACGCATTTTATTAATTTTATTATATTTGTAAATTTAAAAGTAATTTTAAAAAGCAGCGTCAAATAATTTTCAATTAAGTAGAAATAAATCCCAATAAATAAAGAAATAAGAAATTAGAAAAGGAAAGGGAAAAGGAAAAGGAAAAAAATAAAATTCGACCCTTTCAATAAAAAATTGACTATAAAACGAATTATAAGAATTATAAGAATTATGAGAATTATAAGAATTTTAAGAATTATAAAAATTATTAAAATTTTAGAAAGTATAAAAATTACAAAATTTACAATTTTTCGGAATGTCCACATTTTTTCTTGACAATTTACAAAAATTCTGTGGAAAAAAATTGACTTGGGCTGGATCATCAACTTAAGAAACTCAGCTATGAGATAATAAATGGTAATAAATAATTTTGTATTTTTTAATACCATATTAAAGATCCTGAACAGATTCCAATTGAGTTGCTTTCGGTTATTTTATGAAAAACTTTCGTGAAAAAGAAAGACCTTCTTGACTTATCTACCCAAAGATAAGAAAATGCTTTCTTAAATATTTTTTGTAAATCAAATTTGAAACCAGCGATTTATTTTTTTATCTGCTTATCTGCTTATCTTGTGATTTGAGATAAGATAATAATGATAATCATTACGAAAAAGAGAGACAAAAAAAATAAATTAAAAAGAGAAACAATTTTTTATATATGTCATCATGATTAAACGAGTTTCAAAAACAGCTTGGTTTTGTAGGAATTGAATATATTGTATATTACTGACAATGCAAGTAAAATGTTAACGTAAATAACATTCAATACGATAAAAAATAAGCCAATATTGTATTTATATTGCAATATACAACCAAGTATCATTACAATGTTTCCTTGCAGTGATAGTTATTAACTGGAGATTAGTATAAAAATAAGAACTCAAAATCTTTCATTTTTATGTTATATTTTGATCTTCTGTAGAAATATGGAGACTCTTTTATATTGCCAGTGCTTTCAAAACAGGTCAAAGCAAGATTCAGCTGTTAACTTTTAATAAAAAACCCCAAACCCAAGCACATAGTCTAGATAGATTTTGAGGCAAATCAACTGACCTAACAATGTTGATTTGACTGGATTTTAACTTGTTGAAACTCCAGAGAAAAAAAAATATATCAAATTCTATTGGTTTATAAGATTCTTTTGCTCTTTAGGCGAGCCATTCAAAACAAATTACAGGGCATCAACCATCAACGATGATATACTAGCACTTCAAAGCACTGGATCATTTCCAGTTAAAGTGCAAATTTGAATTATCCCTATGAGTCTCCTTTAGGACCAGACCAACATTTTAACAGAAAATGTCTCTTGAAGACAACTGATTAGGGGTTGAGCTGATTCTTGAGTTTAGCGAATATTGCAAATCGTACTGTTTCATTCATTACTTTTCTGTTGAAAAGACAATCAACACTGCTGAAACCACAACCTGGCCAAAACTCTCCAATGTCTTCCTCTCCCTGTGCGAAACAGAGTAGAAATAATCAATAACTGTAAAGATAAAAATCAACTCAATTGCTTATCTTATCCGGATGTAGCAGGTTCTGTTTGCACAAGTGATAAAATACTCTCCATACAGGACATATCAGATTGTGCTATCGGAACCCTTTGAAAGAGAATCATCAGGGTAACAGATTCCCGTTTATACAGAACTGCGGTTTGGTTCCGTACGAGTTTTCCGTTGTTTTTCCGTTCTCTTCTCTTTCTTCTCTCTCTTCATCTTCATCTTTTTCTGTGTCTTTTTCTGAGAACAGATAAAGGTGCTGTCCAACAAAGCTCAGAGATTACTGCAGAGGCTGCAGAACAAGTCTGGATGAAGGTCAAGATCAAGAACTGGCATGCTATATCCTACTGGCACTGGACTGTTGACGACGAGTTGTGTGGGATCTGTCGTGCTGCCTTTGATAGCACCTGTCCAGTGTGCAAGTATCCTGGCGACGAGTGTCCTATGGTGCTTGGAAACTGCCACCATGCCTTTCATTTGCACTGCATCTTGAAATGGTTGGACACTGAGACCTCCAATGGCCTATGTCCTATGTGCAGACAGACTTTCCAAATGAACATCGATGAAGAACTAATCAAAAACAATATACAGATTCTTGGTGCCACTGACTTGCACTCTTAATTACGGTTGTTTTTGCTTTTGCTATGATTGTATGTTTACTGTTACATGATGCCTAACTTATCCAGTTGCTCAATTGCATTGATTATTATATCATCCAACTATTCAATTATCTAATGATTAAATATTCATGGTTCACAGCGTAACAATATGCCATTTAAAGTTTTGGTCGCAAAATAATCTCATTATCTTCCACCTTAAAACTCTATATCAGCACCAGTCTTTTTCTTGATTGTTTCTTAATCTTCCCAATTATTGCTTTAATATTCTTGATAATCCTATGCTATAACTTATATATCGCGATAATAACTCACATCACACCCTATTATGCTATCTTTCCTCTGCCTTACTTGTTCTGTGTGTTTTTAATTTACTAAATAATTTTATTGTAAAAATCCCCCCCACACAGTCTATAATGTAGCAAAAACCACTCACTTAATATAAAAGATCTCAGTTCTTTTTTAAAATGATTAATATTAATATTTATATTTATATCTATATATATATTTAATTAATCATTCAAGCCAAATTGAAAAAAAAATAAAATGGAAACTTTACAAATTTTGCTATCAAATATTCATTGCAATGATTGTGCCAATTCAATTAAATCATCACTATCCACTTTGTTAAATCTAAATTCTACTGACACAACTAACTCATCGTTGCCAAAGGTTTTGTTTTCAATTGATGATAATAAAATAACAATCTCTTCTTCACACCTAAACTTTTTTTCTAACAATAATAGTTTTTTGCAAAAAAAGATTATCTCAATCTTAAAGAAATCGGGTTTTAACATTAGCTTTGTCAATTTAACATCCACTCTATCAACCCATCAAAATGACATTGATACAGAACTTGATATTGAAAATTTCCACAAGAATGAAAATAATAAGAATAACAGCACATTTAACCCCCTTCTGTTTTATGAAAAATTTAAAAAAACTTATATCCTGAAAAACAATTATAAACATCATTTAGATTATTGTAAAGTTTGTCAAGAGTTGGAAAAAGGGAAAAAGTTAGAAAAAAAAAAATCAAATTCAAAAAAAAAATTATTTCGTTTCTCTTTTTCAAGTAATGAAACATCTGAAACCATTGTCAACCAGCCTCTAGAAGTTTTGGTTGTTCAACCACCAGAATTTAGAGCTGTCTTTGCTATCAGTGGTATGACATGTTCTTCTTGTGCTGCAACTGTTCATGATACAATCAAAAATGCTTTACAAAAACATCACTCAAAACTTTTACCTCAAAAGATTGACGATGAAATCTTTGTTGATATTATAACAAACAACGCTATAGTGATTATTCCAAACAAACAAATAGTAAATGAGATAGTTTCCTCTATTCGTGAAATTGGTTTCAATTGTCCCTTGTTGGAAGTGTTGCCTATTGAAAGATCTCAAAGATTCAAGGTGATCGCTGCTATTGGTGGGATTACATGTGCTTCTTGTGCTTCGATTATAACCTCTTCTGTTGCCAATCTACCATTCTTAGAAGATTCAGCAATTAATGTGGTTTCAAAAGTTGGTTTTTTTATTATTAATTCCAACAATAAAAAAAATATTTCTCAATTAAAAGAAACAATTGAGGATTGTGGTTATGATTTCGATTTGGTTGAAATTAAAGAAGTTGATCAAGCTTTAAAGAAAAACCAATCAAGAACAATTAATTTGAAAGTTGATGGAATGTTTTGCAATAAATGTCCAGAATCAATTAATGATTTGCTCAAATCCTTTGGTAAAACTGTAGTGGTTAGTGATCCAATAACTTTATCTCGCCCTTTTGTTAAACTAACTTATTTACCTTCAGAAAATTTGACAATTCGGAAAATCATGCAAAAATTAGATGAGGTTTCTCCTGTTTTCAAAGTTGAATTAGTTAAGCCAATTTCAATTGATAGCCATTTGAAAAAAATGGCAAAACTTGAAATTAAAAAAATCATTATCAGATTAGCATTAACAAGTGTAATTGCAATTCCAACATTTGTGTTTGGTGTCGTTGGTATGAGCTTGATTAAGAAAGATAGCAGTTTTATGAAATGGTTAAATGCTCCAATTTTCAAAACAAATATTTCAAGAAACGAGTGGATTTTATTCTTCTTAGCTACTCCTGTTTATTTTTTTGTTGCCGATATTTTCCATCGTAAGGCTATAAGAGAAATTCACAATCTATGGAAGCCCCATAATTCCTGGTACAAGCGTTTTTTTAAGTTTGGTTCTATGTCGTTATTAATGTGTCTTGGTACCAGTATTGCGTATTTTTCGAGTGTAGCGATGATGATAGTTGCTGCTACCAAAAAAAACGATCATCACAAAAGTTATTCCACCAACTATTTTGATACTGTTGTTTTTCTAACATTCTTTTTGCTAATTGGAAAATTGTTGGAAAGTTATTCCAAAATCAAAACGGCGGATGCGATTTCAAACTTAGGTGAATTAAAGCCAGAGAAAGCCAATCTTATTGAAAACAACGTGCTCAATAATCAGGGTATGAAGGTTGCAATTGAGGACTTGTTGGATCAATCTGGGTATGGTAATGACAAGGAAATTAGCCTTGACTTTTTAGAGGTTGGAGACATAGTCCGAATTTATCCCGGAAACTCACCTCCTGCTGATAGTATAATCCTTTTGGGATCTTCAAAATTTGATGAAAGTGCTCTTACTGGCGAATCCAATGCTATTACTCGACAAAAGGGTGATCAAATATTTGCTGGAACTATTAATGTGGGGTCGAGCTCGGTGATTGCAAAGGTTTCATCTGAGAATGGTACGACCCTTATAGACCAAATTGTAAATACAGTCAGAGATGCTCAGCAACATAAAGCACCAATCGAGAGAACTGCTGATAAACTAACTGGATACTTTGTTCCATTAATTGCACTTTTCGCTGTACTCACCTGGGTTATATGGATATCTTTGGGTTATGGAAGAGTATTGCCCCAAAGGTATTTAGATGCTGAAATTGGTGGTTGGGCAGTGTGGTCATTGGAGTTTGCAATTGCGGTTTTTGTGATTGCATGTCCCTGTGGGATTGGGTTAGCAGCTCCCACAGCAATATATGTTGGATCAGGATTGGCAGCAAAAAATGGAATATTAGCCAGGGGTGGTGGTGCTGCCTTTGAGGAAGGATCAAAGATCAATGTTGTTTGTTTTGATAAAACCGGGACTTTAACAAATGGAGGAGAGCCACAGGTTACAAATTTTTCGTTTATTAAACAAAAAGTTCTTGCAGAGAATTTACAAGAAAATAATGATCAAGTTTTAAGAAAAATGGTATTTCAAATAACTAGGGATTTGGAACTAAATTCAAGTCATCCATTATCAATTGGAGTCAAAAATTTTATAGCAGAAATTTGCAAGAATGAGGGAATTGAGATGAATGGAACAAAAGTGCAGGATGTTGAAGAAATACCTGGAAATGGGTTGAGAGGTAAAGTTACTTTTACTGAAAATGATGATGAGTATACTTACTGGAACAATTATAAACCATTGAAGGCAATTTTAGGAAATGAGAACTTGATGGAAAAAAACAATTCAAGAAAACTAACGGCAGAAGACCAAAGTAAATTAACAAAATGGAAAAATGAAGGGAAAAGCATTATAATTGTGTCCATTGAGTTTGAAGGTATAGGAAATTTTGTTCCCGTTCTAATCATGGCAGCCCGGGATGAGCTACGGAGAGAAGCCAAAGACGTTATTAAAGCACTACATGAGATGAAAATAGATTGCTGGGTTGTATCTGGAGACAATGAAATAACTGCCAAAGCAATTGCAAGGGAAGTTGGAATACCTGAGAATCATGTTGTTTCAGAGGTATTACCGGAGGAAAAGGCTAATAAGATAAAATGGATACAAAATGGGTCGAATTTGGATTCAGTGTTTGAAGAAAATAGGAATAAGAAGGTAAAAGTGGCCATGATTGGAGATGGAATAAATGATGCTCCAGCATTAGGAGCAGCAAATATAGGAATAGCACTAGGGTCAGGTTCGGATTTGGCGTTAACATCATCAGATTTTATTCTTTTATCAAAAGAGTACCCATTGATGACATTATTAACACTCTTGAAATTATCCAATAAAGTGTTCAATCGAGTGAGATTCAATTTTGGCTGGGCATTAATCTACAATTGTATTGGAATTCCAATTGCAGCTGGGGTGATTTACCCATATAAAAATTCAAGATTGTCACCAGTTTGGGCTAGTGCTGCTATGGCAGCTTCGAGTGTTAGTGTGGTTTTAAGCAGTTTGGCCTTGCGGTTGTTTAAGAAACCAGCTATTGTAGAAGAAAGCTACTTGTTGAAAGAAGAAAATAGGAAGAATGAGTTGGTAACCGAAGAGATTTGAGATCGACAAAATGATTTATCATAACATTGATAATATTTAATAATATTTGATAATATTTATTATCAAAATTAATAAATATTTAATATTCAATATTTGCTTTCTTTATGTCCAATAGTTTTTGTTAAATAGTTTTCTTGTTCCAATTTTTTAAAAAATAGCAAAATAGGGTTGTAGTTTAAGTTTAAGTTTTATGTTACATAATAATTTATTTAAAAAGTTTATTTAATAATTTTTAATAATTTTTAATTTTCTTTATTTTTTTTTTAATTTCTTTTTTGGTTCTTTTTCAACTGAAGTTAAATATTATTTTAAAATTTCAATTAATCTTTTAATTTTTTGCTACTTAAATTGTAAGTGATTTTTAAATATGAATATAGCAGTAGTATAAAGGCATTTATCTTAAATGTGTGTGCGATTTGAGATAACAGGATATTTATAAAAACACATATTGGATATTCTATTTATGTAGTTATGTAGGGCGAGAAAATGAGGTTAATCAAACCACACAGAAATTGAATAAACACAGAATAAACAAAAATAGATGAAGGGAAATGAGAAGACGAAAACCTAAGAAAGAAAAGGAAATGAAGAGCCAACAGAATAAAGAAAACATATTTTTACCCACACGCAAACTAAAAAAAGATTAAAGATATCAAAAATTAAGAAGTATTAAGCCAAATACAAGATTTATAATTTTGTAGCTAGCAAATTAGCAAAATTTAATGAGAATGAGAGAATTTTTGGATTGCAACTTACAAGTTAGATAAGTAACTTGATAACAACCAATAAATGGTAGAAAATCAATAGAAAAAACAAATTGATTTAGGCAATTGCAAATGATAACTTGCAATTCGCATAATAACTGGAAATACAGTAGATTAACGAGTGTATATAAAGCAATGAAATAAGAAAAAAAACTGAAAAAGTCAATGTTTTTAAAAGAGGTTGTTATCTTTTGGATATTGTTTGCAACTAAAATGACCTTAATTGAACCAACCAAAAAGCTGGAAAAAGACCAAAAATTATAACAAAAATGCAACTTTCCCTAACTCACAATATAAGTATCAAAATAAGGGCTATTAAGTTTACAAAATATCAAGCTACAGAAGAAAATGATGAAATAGTAGGAATAAGATTCACCAATTCAAAGAAATCGAGCTCAAAAAATGGAGAACAAGATTTTGTTTTTCTAAATTGAAGTGAGGATCGGTTTTAAATTTCTTGAATATTATTTACAGCGACTAAAGAACAAACAGCTACCAACTTTTTGATCATTAAATTCTTGTGTTTTACTGTAACTCCCGACAAAAAGATAGGATAGTGCACTAAGAAAACTATTTAGCTCGTCATGAACAGGTTGAGCAGCGTTTTGTTAGCTACACAAATTAAATTGGACGCCTAAATCAGTCCAAAAGACTAAAGAACCACAGCACCGGATCGCATCATCACGCAATGTTCTGCGGCACACAGTAGGAGGCCGCGGCACTGTGCACATTGCCTCTTTCGGACGGTGGTTCCCGCGGGGTTTATCGGGGCGCCTATGGTTTTTTTCAAGATTATGTATCACGTGTTTGCATGTGACTCCTTGTGACGGGTAACCTTTCCGATCGGGGGGTCTAAAATTTTCGATATAATGAAATATCAGTAGAGTGTTGGAGGAGCATTGGAGAAGAACCAGGAGGTTTTGTTGGTTGGAAGCATAGCTTAGAAACATGTCTCGTCTGCTTTTTTCTATTTTGCTGAAGGAGAGGCTCTCCCTGGCTCGAAGCAGCATACACTCCACCAATTCCATCAGATCCTTTTCCTCCCTTGGTGCTTTCTACCAAAGCCAGACCTCAGCTCCAAATCAGCAACATCAGAACCAGAATAAAGACTCACAGCAAAATTTGAAACAAAAACGACACAAAGGAAATGTCAATAGCATACTTACGAACAACTCTGGAGGTAAAAAAAGCCACACTGGGTCAGGCCCAATAGACTTTGAAGCTCTAATTTCAACAAGATATAAGTACGACCCAAAGGTCCTCACTGAGCACAATATAATCGAGGGCCCCAACACTCCAATGCCAGTCAATGTTATAGCAAACTATTACGCTCCATTACGCAGAGAAATCGTTCATCATGATTTGGTTTGCCAAATTCAAATTCGTTCTTACTCTTCTGATATTTTGGAATTTTATTCCCAGTTTATCTTGCGTTCTGCTTATTATATCAATATTCCTATATCTGGTCCATTACGTCTACCAGTTCAAACTTCAAGATGGACTGTAATAAAATCCCCCTTTGCCCAAGCAAAATCAAAAGAAAATTTCGAAAGAAAAACACACAAAAGAATATTTAAAATCTGGGATTCTGACCCTGAAGTCGTCGATATATGGTTAAGTTTTTTAACCAAACATTCCCTAGACAACATTGGCTTGAAAGTTAACATGTACAAAAGAGAGCCCTTGGATTTCGATAAAGAAATGGACAATATCGACATTTCTGGCTTTATTGATAATTCAAAACTTTTCAACAATCTTGATACTCAAGAGGATATAATTGGTGAAAAAGTACGTGAATTATTGAACACCTCATCGTTTTCAAGACATTTCAAAGATAATAAATATTATTCTCAAATGTTAGAATCCGTTAATAAGGATTCTAATAAAATTGAATCCTCTAATAGCAATTCTAATGAGAATTCCAATAAACAAAACCCTCAAAATTGATTATATTTCAAATTATTTCTCAATTATCCTCTGACAAGCACTTCCAATTAATTTCACAAATTCAAAAATGGTTTCAATGTACATATATATATCTCTAATTAATATTTTCTTATTAATATTGTAATTTTTTTCATAACCTTATACTTTTTTTTCAATGATATAATCCAACTACAAAACAAGGCAAAATAACCGTATTAAAATTTAGATTTATGAAAATATGAAAATATGAGTTAACTAAAAAAAATAATTGAAAAACCAACAAAAATTAAATGGGTTAAAAAAATCTAATGCGACTAATTATATAAAATTCAATAACCAATAAAAGGCAACTGAAAAAAAAAGAAATTAACTTGAATAAAACAGTGTAATTCAAATAAATAAAAATTTTTAAAAAAAAAGTTCAATCGTTGACTATTCTAATGTTGATAAATCCATTCATAACACATAAAAGAAACAGAAGCAAAAAAAGGAAAAAAAATTAAAAAATTAAAAAATTAAAAAATTAAAAAATTAAACAAACAAACAAACAGATACAATAAAAATCAGCCAATAAAAACACACGTAACAGCGATTGGTATAGAGCCAAATGTCTAAAAATATAGGAATATAAATAAACGAACTTAAAAAGCAATGGAAGTTGTGAAGTGAGAAAATTAAAAAAAATTGAGAAATTAGAAAATTAAAATTAGGAAAGTACAGAATTCAATAACCATTTGAAAATGATGATGTAAGTAAAAATAATTGAAGAAAACAGCCAAAATTTCCTAATTTGACAATGTGATTTTTTTTTTCCTTGAGATATAAATATGAAATTTAAAGTGATTTTTAATCGAAATTTAATTCATCGAAATCTAGATTCAAGCTAGGAGAATCTCCGGCTAAATCTTGCAATTTTGATAGTAGAAGATCTGCACTCGTTTCTTTTGAATTGTGATCAATTGTATCCAAGCAACCCAATTTATCGAGAGTTGGAAAATTGGGATGGTTATCAAAAAAAGAGCTTCTGGACGAATTTGTTGAGAATGTTGAGGTCGTTGAATGTATTAACGAAGGTAGGGAGTCAGTGCTTTCTTCATTCGCTGGGTTGATAAATAGATTATTGATGTCGTTATAATTAATTTGAGAAATGGGTCTCTTTTTAAGATTTGTTTTTATTCTTAGAGGGTTTAAAGAGGTATTTGATGCATATGGTTTTACAGCAAATGGTCTTTTTAATTTGCTAAAACAGGTTGGAGAGTCTTCCAAGTCATTGTCGTTAAAAGTGGTTTCTAGGTAATCATCATCGTCGTCGTTATCGAAGTTTTCCAAGTTGTCTATATTGAGATTAAGATTGAGACTGAGATTGAGATTGTTATTAACGTTGGTAATATTTTGGTTAAGATTTTGAATATAAGTTTGATTTTGGTGATTTTGGTGATTATGGTGATTATGGTTATGTATTTCAATTTGATTTTGGTTATAATTTTGTATTTCGATTTGACTATGATTGTAATTAAGATTATGATTGTTGTTTGGTTTTGAATTGAATAAATTAAAATTTATTTTTTTATGTTTTGGGGTTGAGATTGAGGTTAAACCGTGAAAGGTGTTTGCTCTTGATAACAATTTCTTTGAATCATTTTTGAATCTGATTAATTCCTTTTCGCAGATTGATTTGTGGTTGTTGTCATTCATTTCGACGTAAAATTTAGGAAAGCATCTGTTTCTTTGAGAGATGAAGAAGTTTTTGTAGCCACCATCTAGAATGAGGATGTTTGGGTAGTTTAGAAAGGGGTAGTTGTTTTCGTTTATAATTCTGTCGCAGTTTCTCAAGTGGGAGGCTAGTCTGGGGCCTCTGTAGGAGGAGAATTCGCAGTGGAAGACGTATAGGTCGTTGTTTTTGAATTTTTTGTATTTGTTGAAGAAGAAGTTTTCTAGGTGGTTTTGGGAGTTGATGTTTATTGCGCCATTGATGTGGCCTCCATTGAATTCGTAATTGAAGCGACAGTCTATTATTTGTATTTTGGAGAAGTAAGTGTTGTAGTGGCCATCGAGGATTTTGCATAGAGTGTCGACGTCTATTCTTGGGATTTGATCGTCTTTGACAAAGAAAGTTTTTAAGTTTGAAGATTTTATTAGGTTTTTATTTTTTGAAGCATTTGAGGAGAAGAAAGAGGAGCAGTTGTAGGCCTTTGGAGTGTTGGGAATTGTGTTTGGGATTGTGTTTGGGAGGTTATTTGAGGTTGATATTTTAGTTGATGATTTTGTTGATGATTTGATTGATTTTGTTGAAGCGTTGTCGAATTTAAGAGGAAAAGAGATTGAAGAGGAGGAAAAAGAGGAAGAGGTTGATTTTTTACAAGGAGATTCAAAATAAGAAGAGTCATTGTCGTTATCATTGTCGTTATCATTATCGTCATCAATGTCGTTATTAATGTCGTTATTGAATTGGTTGTTATTATTATTGTAATTGTAGTTATTGAGATAGTCATCATAATCAGTGTCGGTGTCGTATATATCGTTATCTTTTAGTGAGGACAATCTTAGTTTTAGAGAAGGTTTTTTGGATAAATTCTGGTTAAATATGGAAGAAGCAGATGAAGATGAGGATGAGGACAAGGAAGATGAAGAGTTTAGAAGGTTTTTTGATGAGATTTTCAAAGAGTTTTTTATGGAATTCTTTGAAGAGGAGGAAAGAGAACGAGAGTGGGATAGAGATAAGGATAGAGAAGAAAGAGATTTAGAGTTGGAGTTATAATTTGAGTGGGAAAAGGAGTGAGAGTGAGAATGGGATTTGCAGTAAGTAGAGTTGGAAGAAGAGTTGGAGCCGTAATTTTGATTGGAATTTTGGTTAGGACAGTGTTTCTTTGGATTGTTGTTGTTGTTATTGTTGTTGTTTTGCTTTAATTTAAAGCTGCCCAAGTTAGAAAGAGAGCTTGAATGGTTGTGAATATGAATATGGTTATTGCAATTGAGGTGGGAGTGGGAGGAGTGGAGAGAGTAGTTGTCGTTGTTGTGATAAGGTTTTCTTATCAAGTTGTTATGGGAAATGGACTTGAGAGAGTTTAGAGAAGAGTTTGAAGACTTTTTGGAGACAGAGGAAAGGCAGAGAGAGAGAGAGGAGGAGGAGGAGGGAGCAGAGGAAGCAGAGGCAGAAGCAGGAGCAGCAGAAGAAGAAGCAGAGGAGGGGGGAGTAGGAAAGATGTAGTCTTCAGGTAATTCAAAGGAGAATTGGTAGTCCAAGGGGTTGGTGAGCATGTTGTGGAGTGGCAGAAGATAGTAGGAAGCAGAGAAAAGAGAAGAAAAGAGACTAAAGGAACATGAAGAGTATATTTACAATTGGAGATACAAATATAAATATAGCAGAGGAAGCAGGAGCAGAGAGGAGGAGGAAGAGAAAAGGAAGGAAAGTGAATTGATATATATGAGAAAATCAGATTAGAAGAGAAGCAGCAAATAACAACAGAGAAGAAGCTGAGCTCTAGCAAAACGAAGCAAAATGAAATGAAATGCTCTGCTTTTTTTTTGGCTTTTGGCTTTTTTCGTTTCCATTTTCTTTTCCATTTTCTTTTCGTTGCACTTTTCAACAACTGAACAATGCGAGCCTTTGCGTTGTGTTGTTTACCGCCTTCCTAATCCGGCACACGTAAACACTTCGCCCAAAAAGGCACCTGCCGTATGCGGCCAGCCTCGTCCCCAGCTCCGGCCAATCAGCGCCCGCCGTGTACATGCATGCGGACGCCCGTAGGCGCGGTACGTTAGACGAATCTTGTACCGCACGTGAAAGAGCCCTCGGGTGGTCGCCAGATCGACGGAGGGCTCGCTCCCCCTGACGAGCACGCGCGAGTGCACGCGTCTCGCTGCGCTGCTGCATGCAGTTGGCTTTGCGTAGCCCTGGAGAAGGTCTTTCTTGGGTTGTTACCACATCTCGCTCTTGTCTCTTTTCACCTAAAATTTCTCAATTCAAGTTTACTGTCAAGTTTATTCAAGTTGTTCAAGCTTATTCCTCTGGTTGAATCCTCTCCAGGTAATTCCATCGTCCAGTCTGATTGCACAGATCTTGAAATCTGGTTAAGTGCTTCTACTCTTTCCTTCTTTCCACATTTGAGATTGTATTGAGAATTTGAATATTCGTTTCCAAAATTCTCCAGAAGCTGAAATTCCGAAAAGACAAAACAAACTGAAATACACAGATGGCGCACGTGCAGATCGCGCTTATATTGCACTTTTTCGCACTCCTCCGCTCTTCTTGCTTTTTTCGCTTTTTTCGCTTTTTTCGCTTTTTTTTGTTTTTGGTCATCGGCGTTTACAATTATTTCGACTTGTCGAAGATCTTTGGAGATCTTCTTGCTGGCCAATCAGCATTGCTGAATTTTTAATTCTATTTTGAAAAATTATCTTCAATTCCCATCCTATCCACTTGTCGTTATCTAATAAATCTTCACTTCTTTGACATTAATCTGCAATTGCAATCACATTTACAATCACATTTACAATTTCATTTATAACCCCATTTATTCTCATAAATCTCATAAATCTCAGAATTTTAATCTCATCTCTTATATTTGCATATCATTAATTTTCAATCCTCAATACTTGATACTCAAATATTCCACAATGTTTATCAAAGCAGCAAGCTATAGAAAACTAACAAACTCTTTATTCTCGACAACCTTTCTAATTGCCTTTGGTGTTGTATCTTTTGGTTCTCTTTTGGAATGTCCAATAAATCAATCAATGGCCAATGACACAAATGAAAATAACAAAATCAAATTACAAGCTGCTTTAGAAAAATTAGACAACAACAACAACAACAACAACAACAACAACAACAACAACAACAACAGCTTTTTTCACTCTGACTTCTTTCATAAAAACCTCTTAAATAACAACATAATAAAGAGTATACTGAAATAACTCCACAACTACTCTCGCTGCTTGCAATCTTCTCTTCACGCTCTCACTTGGATAATGCTCGGTTCATATCTCGACTTATATAAATGCCCATTAGACCCTTTCTCTTGTTTTTATTCTCTCCCAACTCTCCACTCTACTTTCTTCTTTATCTCACCCTTAATATTCTTTGTATCTTCCCTTATACTATATACTTGCCTCAATCAACACTATCTTCAATTGTACTTCCACTTCTTCCACAAATCTCGCCTTTCCTTTTTCAGACGCCTTCCGTGCTTTTGGTCTCTGTTTTGCTTTTTTTGTGTATTTCCATTTTTTGATCTGAAAAATAAACACTTCAACTCTTCAACTCTTCAACTCTTCAACTCTTACTCATTTCTTATTCAATTCTCGCTCAACTCTCACCTAACTCTTATTCAACTATCTCTTCTCAATATCGCTGTATCATATTATTTACAACCTACTCTCTACTCTCCATCTCTCTCTCTCCATCTCCCTCTTCCTCTCTCATCCTGTACACTAAATTCCCCCATGGACTCAAATAACTCATTACTCACATCACTCAATACCCCAGCTTTAGATAACTATGAAATCAAAGAATGTCTAGGTAAAGGCGCCTTTGCAATTGTCTACAAAGCAGTTAACAAAAACACCTCAAGGCTAATTGCCATAAAACAAATCCTAATTGACTCAAACAACTTATCTCTAATCAACAACAACAACAACAACGGCAACAACACCATCTTAATGTCTGAAATCAACCTACTCAAATCTCTAAACCATAAAAATATCATCAAATACTACGGCTACTCAATAAACAACAACAACCTAAATCTATACCTAGAATACTGCTCAAGGGGCTCCCTAAGAAGTTTATACAAATTCTACTTTAAAAAAAAAAATAAAAACTTGTCTGAAAATTTAACAAAAAACTACATCAAACAGGTTCTTAATGGCCTCATCTACCTACACCAAAATAACATCGTTCATAGAGACATAAAAGCTGCTAATATTCTTCTCTCCTCTGATAACACTGTTAAACTAGCTGATTTCGGCGTATCAATCAACCTAAACACATACTCCTTCAAAAATATCAATCCTGTTGGTACCCCCAATTGGATGGCCCCAGAAATCATAACCTTGGAAAAAATCACAACCAGCTGCGATATCTGGTCCTTGGGTGCAACCATTATCGAAATATTAACCCAGCATCCTCCTTATTATGAACTAAATGCAATGGCTGCTTTGCATGCTATTGTAACTGATGAGTTTCCTCCCCTACCAAAAAAGATATCCTTAAACTGCAAAAAATTTCTATTAAAATGTTTCGAAAAAAATCCAAATTTAAGAATCTCTGCAAAAGAACTACTAAATCATCAATGGCTAAATCATTCCCTATTAACCTCTTCAAAATCTCTAAGTTCAGTTTCCTTTTCAAAATATAATCTCAACAACAACAACAACAACAACAACAACAACAACAACAACAACAACAACCATCCCAACAGCTTTGTCAATAATAATATTATTAATAATAACATTATCAATAACAACATCAATGGCCATATTATTAACAACCACACCACTCATAACAATCATGTAAATCCAAATCTATCACATATAAACAAACCTTCAATTTTAAGATTTAAAGAAACAAAAAATGATCTAGATCATTGGGACGAAGATTTTGAAAATTTAGAAAATCTAAATAAAAATCAACTTAAAAATATTAATATCAACATAGTAAATAACAAAGATAACAACAATAACAAAAATAACAATAACAAAAATAACAATAACAAAAACAACTCAAAATTTAACCCAGTGACCTTGCCAAATATAAACCCATCAAGAATATTATCAAACCCAATAACAAAATCAGTCTCAAATTTCAATCTAAATTCAAATTTAAAATACATCAATGGTTTGGAAAAATTTAAAGAAGCTAATGAAAACGAAGATGATGAAAATCTTATAAAAACATTTCAGGAATTCAAAATCAGCCAATTTAACTCAAAAAATAGCCATACCAATCTCAGTTCTCAAAAGATTAATTTAAAAGATAACATAGAGTTTACAAGGTTATTGGAAGAAGAAATCAATAAAAGTGACGATGATGATAACAATGTTTATACCAGTAATATGAGTATTCAAAGTCAAAGTCAAAGTCAAGTCATATCCCTCCTAGCAAATACGAATAATACTAATAATACAACAGCTAGTGTCCTCGCAGGAAACAAGAGTCATAGAAATAGTAAAAGTTTTGGCAGTATCAAAGAAATTAAAGAAGATAAAGAGATTAAAGAGAAAATTAACCTAGGCAAATTTAAAGAACTAAATGTCAGTTCAATCGAAGTTAATGAAATTGAAGACGTTATTGATCAATTTTTAAAATTGATAACTAAAAATGATATTAATAAAATCCGACAATTTAATCATTATTATTATACCGAACTAAATAATAGCTTATTCAAGATTTATTTTTCATTGCGAGAAAACTCCAAATTAGTTGAGGTTTTAATGGAAAATACCAGATTTAAGAAAAAATATGAGTATTTGAATATGGACTATATCAGATTATTAGATCGATTATCTATATCGAATAATGCCAATGAGGATCTAGTTGTTAACATAATAAAAATCATGGGGGTAATGTTTGAGAACTATTTAGAAGAATTTGAAAAAGAATTCATCAATATCGGAGGAATTATAATAGTGTTTCGATTTTTGTCAAACAAATTTTCAAACAAAATTAAAATCGAAATTGTCAAGTTCATTAATAAATTTTTCATTAAAAAGAACAGATTCAAAAGAGAATTTCTAATGAATGGAGGGTTGTTTGAAATGATAAAGTTTTTGCAGCAAGACTATGATGTGATACCTGAAATGGTGATTAGTGGAATTAATGGAATTCACTTGTTAATAATTGAAAATGATAATAATAAAGGTGAAATGAGAGGAGATGAAATAGAAAAAGAAACTAACAGCTATATATACACACTATTGAACTATCACATAATAGATTGGATGGGAATTGCATTGTTGAACCTAGTTGGAAACTATAATAAGCACAACCGAGAGCATATTGATAAGATTTTTGGAATAATAAAAAAAATGACTGGAACATCTATTCCAGTATACTGCTCCCATATGTTCTTTGGAAGCTTGATTAAGCTGTTTAATCACCCCAGTTTAACAAAAGGCAACAAGATAACGGCACTTGAAATACTCAAGAGAATGAGTAGGAACAACAAAAAGGCATTAATATCAGCACACATCGGGTCGTTTCTCAAAACAAATATCAAGAGCCCTCCCAGCGAGAAAGAAGTGATGGTGTTGATTAACGAGCTTTATGCAATCTTTTCCGGGTATATAAAGCAGTCCTCAGAACAATAAACAGCACAGGCACCACAGGCAGCACCAGTGCTCTGGATCGCGCCATTGTCCTGGACCGGACCAGTGCTATGGGCCGCGCCAGTTCTATGGATTATACCAGTACTCTGGGCCATGTGCTATTGCGTCATGGCAGCACCACGGGCAGCAGCGGGCAGAAAGTAGGCGCAGAGATCGTGCGTGCGCGTAGTTGCTGTGGCTTGACCATGGCTTGATTGCCGTTGGGTATAAAAGGCTGATCTCTTGTTGGGACTTGCTGTTCTGTTTCTTCTGCACCTTCCCCAGAAATGGCTGATCCTCTTCTTGCTCCTGCTGTCCCTGCTGTCACTGCTGCCTCTGATGCTTCTGCTGCTTCTGCTGCCGAAACTAGGCCTTCAATATCACAGCCGATTCCCATAATTACAACCAATTCCTCTTCTGAATATTCTTCTCCTGAATATTCCTCTGCTAACCACCAAACCGATTCTGGTCCTGATAAAGTTAGTATCGATAACAGCAACTCTACAGCCCCAGCAACTTCCAGTATCATCAATGTTCCTCTATTCAAGCTAAAGGTTTTGGAAGCTTTAAAGTCAAGCGACATTGCCAAACTAAAGGACCTTTTATCCTCTCACTTCAGCGATCTGAATCCAAATCTAATCAAAGTCAAATCAACTATCCTACATTTTGTCGTTCAGATTTGTGATTACAACTTTTTTGAGAAATCGGTCAAATTGCCTGAAATTAACGTCTATTTAAATTCTCAAGATGAAAACGGTAATACTCCCTTACACATTGCTGTATTGGCTTCCAAATTGGAATTTGTCAAACTACTACTAATTCAACCAAATATCGATGACACTATCCTAAACAATTCGAACAAACAAGCAATAGACTTGACCAGCATCAATAACCTCTACTTGAAAAACTACATGGAAACGGAAAGAATCAATTATATAGAATCTATTTCCAAAAAATTGAGAATCGCTTTTACCAACAGAGATTTCGACTCTCTAAACAAAATCTGGTCTAATCCAAGAAACCAGGAACTATTGGACTTAAATGGCTTGGATCCAACAACCGGTGACACTATTCTACACGAATTCATCAAAAAAAAAGACACCAAGATGATATTTTGGATTCTTGATCATGGCGGCGATCCCTTCAAAAGAGACAAAAGAGGTAAATTGCCCATGGACATTGTATCTAAAAAAGACGATCAAATTAAGAAACTACTAAAAGAGTACTCCCAAAAGCAGTCTGTTATTCTAAACTTAGAATCTCCCGATTCTCCAACTTCTTTAGTATCACCTAACGGTTTAAACAACAATAACTCCCCAAACAATACCTTTCCAAACTCAATTGATAAATCCCCTACTCTAAAAGGTTATCTTAAAAAATGGACAAATATAGCAAGTGGCTATAAACTACGTTGGTTTATACTCGATTCTGACGGAATTTTATCCTACTACAAAAACCAAGATGACATAAATACTTCTTGTAGAGGTTCAATTAACTTGAAAAATTGTACTTTACATTTAGATTCCTCCGAAAAACTAAGATTCGAAATTTTAGGCTCAAGAAATAATATCAGATGGCATTTAAAAGGTAACCACCCAGTCGAAGTTAATAGATGGGTATGGTCAATTCAAGGCGCCATCAGGTTCACCAAAGACAGAGACTTAAAACTAAGACACCAGCAACAACAACAGCAAGAGCAACAGCAGCAACCAAACCAATACCAAGTATCTTCAAATCTCATAAAAAAGGGTGACCATAACAGATCTCAATCAAGTATTACAATTGGTAATAATCTTACTGTTGGTCCTTATAATACTAATAGTTCCACTTCTACTACCAAACATCACAAAAGGTCAAGATCTTTCTTATCTGGCTCTTCATTTAAACGAAAAAATAAAAGCCGTTCCTCAGTTTCTTCTCTTTCGACTCCAATAGAATCAGCATCCGACCCATCTAGTAACCCATTTTCTAATAATATTCCCTCCAATAATGACTTGATTGTCCCATTATCGAATGAAAAAGATAACTCTTCAAGCCTAATTATAACCTCAGATGATGAAGAAGCTTTCGATGACTATGATTCAGACATGGAAGATAATCTGGATACAAACAAATCAGTTGGCTTGAATGACACAAGAACTTATACAACTTTGCAAAAATCAATCACTCTACAACTTTTGGTTTTAAAAGAACTAGTTTCTTCATCGTATTATTCTTTTCCAGTAGACGCTTCTGATAATAAATTTGATATTATTAAACTGTCTTTGAAAGAGTCTTTACATTCCTTATCAGAAATATCTAATGATTTTGAAACTTATAATAGACTATCTAATGAAAAGCTTTCAAAGGTCTCAAAAGATCTCAACCACTCCCGTAAAATCAATTCATTATGGCAAGATTCAATCAAAGAAGTGGAGAAAGAAAATATGAAAAATGTTCAAAAATTGGAAAAATTGGAATTTGAAAGAAAAAAATTGAAAAGAGTTCTTAAAGAGCGAATCATCCTTGAAGAAAAGAAAAGATTATTATCAACTCAAGAAGCAGTTAACAATAAGAGAAGACCAAGTTTAATTAACGAGGTTAAAAAAATTGATGATAACATACAAACTTTTTCAGATGATTTAACTAGAGTGGTATCAAATACAATGAATGACTATGACAAAAATTACAACGAAATATTATCTTCTGATCAACTAGTGTTTGAAAGATTAAGAAACATATCAATCGATGAAAGAATAAAAGAAACAGAAAATAATAAGTTGACTGCTGAAACTGTTGAAGGAAAAATCAATAATGAAAAGCGAATTGAAGGTCTTCCCTTACCTATTTCTAGTAGGATAAGCGTTGATGACCAAGCTATTAGGGAATTTATTGAAGAACCTGATTCTGATTCTGATGTGTTTTTTGATGCTGCAAATGATGAAGAAGCTGAAACCGACTTTGAGTCATTAAAATCGGAGGTTCTATTTGAAAGAAAAATCAAAGAGGGTCCAGAGCTAGAAAGTGTCGCTGAAGAAGATCGTGCTGAAATTTCCAATGAATTTGATAATGTAAAGGAACCTATTAAACAAGTTCACGAAGATAGTCTAAATGATATTCAGTTGAAAGTCTTAAATAAATTGAAAGCTGAAGGTTCTTTTAAAGGATATGAAGATCCAATACGTACTAAATTGGATATGGACGAAGATGATAGACCAAAGATTTCTTTATGGGGTATTCTTAAGTCGATGATTGGTAAAGATATGACCCGAATTACATTACCAGTTTCATTTAATGAATGTACGTCCTTGTTGCAGAGAGTAGCTGAAGATATGGAATATTGTTCATTATTAAATCAAGCATCAGATATTGAAGATTCCTCATTGAGAATGTGTTATATTGCTGCATTTGCTGCTTCGGAATATTGCTCTACAATTGATCGTGTTGCAAAGCCTTTTAATCCTTTGTTGGGAGAAACTTTCGAGTATTGTCGTCCTGATCAAAACTATAGATTTTTAGTAGAGCAAGTTTCTCATCATCCACCAGTTTCCGCAGCTATAGCAGAATCACCTAGATGGGATTATATTGGTGAAAGTGCAGTCAAGTCCAAATTTAATGGTAGATCATTTGATATCCATCCATTAGGAAAATGGTTTTTAAGATTAAGGCCTTTTTCAGGAGTTTTGGATCCTAATGGAACTAAAATTTCTGAGGATGAGTTGTATACGTGGAAGAAAGTTACCAGTTCTGTTGTTGGTATAATCATTGGGCATCCAGTTGTTGATCAGTATGGTACTATGGAAATCCGTAATCACAACACTGGGGATAAAATTGATTTTTGTTTCAAACCCAGAGGTTGGAGAGCCAACAATGCTTATGAAGTCAAAGGTACTGTATTTAACAAAGACGAAAAACCTCTTTATGTCGTTTACGGACACTGGAACTCGAAAATATATTATAAGCAAATCATCGATCAAGAAAAAAATGAATATGGCGAAAAAGTATTATTGTGGCAAGCAAACCCTAGACCCAAGTCTCCATTTAACTTGACGTCGTTTGCTATATCGTTGAATGCACTACAGCCACGTTTGAAGGAGTATTTGGCACCAACAGATACCAGATTACGACCCGATCAAAGGGCGATGGAAGATGGCAGATACGACGATGCATCGACAGAAAAGAATAGGGTTGAGGAAAAACAGAGAGCAGCAAAGAGGCAAAGAGACCTGGCCAATGAAGAGTACACTCCCAACTGGTTTGAGAAACGAAACCACTCTGTAACTGGTGAACCCTACTGGCATTACTTGGGGGACTACTGGGTAAAACGGGCCACAAAGCAGCTTAAAGATGGCATGGACATTTTTTAGAGTAGATATATATACAGTATATAGTTTGTATCTTTTTATTCGTTTTCCAATGCGATTTGGCTTTTTATTCTTCTGTTACAAAATTTTCTTTGTGATTGATCAGATTCCCACCTTTCATTGTGTCCGGATTTTAACATTTGATCCACTCATTTGGGCCTATTGGAATTCCCGAAACGGAAAAAGGTAAACAGTCCAGTTATGCCCATGAATTATGATCTACCAATTCAAAAATACTGTTTGTTCAGTAGACTTTTATATCCTTTAATTCTGTTTTGTTTCATTTATTGCTTGTTAATCCTGGCAACCAAAGATATTGTTTACCATCCGACTGTTTTGCACACATACAATGGCATCTCAAACCTCTTCACTTGAGTTTGAGGTTCTTGAGTTGATTGGAAAAGGTTCTTTTGGGTATGTTAGAAAAGTCAAAAGAAAAAACGATGGAAAGCTATTTGTTAGAAAGGAAATTTCTTATGATCGAATGGATCCAAAGGAGAGATCACAATTAGTTGCCGAGATAAGAATATTGAAAACTGTCTCCCATCCAAATATCGTTCAATACATATACCATGAACATGATTCGGATACTTCAATGGTCTATCTCTACATGGAATACTGTGATAATGGGGATTTATCAAAAGTCATAAAAAATTCAAAAACCACCGGTAATCATGTTCCAGAAGACTTGGTATGGTCGATTTTTGCTCAGCTAGTCAGTGCTTTGTATCGTTGTCATTATGGTGTTGATCCTCCTCCAATAAAAGATAACATTTTCAAATCAACGCCCAGTTCTTCTTTGTCTCATCCAGAAAATATCAACAACGACAAAGTTGTCATTCACAGAGATATAAAACCAGATAACGTCTTTTTATTGAAAAATAACATTGTCAAATTGGGTGATTTTGGATTGGCCAAGTTGCTTACTTGTGAAAACGATTTGGCAAGCACATATGTTGGTACTCCATATTATATGTCTCCTGAAGTTTTAACAAATCGTCCATATACTCCCCTTTGTGATATTTGGTCTTTGGGTTGTGTAATGTATGAACTATGTGCATTACATCCTCCATTTGAAGCTAAGTCACACATTGAATTATATCAGAAAATTAAAAAGGGAATTTTTCCTTCTTTACCAAACAATTATTCATCAAAATTAAAATCAACTATAACGGCTTGCATAAACATCGATCCTGATCAAAGACCCCCAGCATGTATCTTGATACAAGAAACCTCTATTAAGATATTTAGAAAAGAACTTGAGCTCAAATTGAAAGAAAAACAATTAATAAGCGTTGAGAATAATTTGAAAAAACTTGAAGAAAAACTAAGAGAAAATATGAAAGTAGAGTTTGAAAAAATAAGAATAAATTATCAAAACGAATTTGAATTTGTTGTTAAGCAAAGTGTTGACAAGAAAGTAAAATCATATGCACAAGCACAAGCACAAGCACAAGCACAAGTACAAGCACAAGCACAGGCACAAGCACAGGCACAGGCTCAAGCTGTTCAAGCTGCCCAGCAACAACAATATTATATGGCTGCTCAAAGAGAAGCCTTAAACAATATAAATTTGAACAACAAGGTATTGTTCAAAGGCCAATATAGAGAGAAACAACAATCAAATTATAAAAATGATGATTACTTGTATTTTCTCCAGCAACAACAACAACAACAACAAAAGATACTGAATTCACCACCTCCACAAAACAATTACAAATTAAGTAAATCTCCAACAAAAGGACAAAACAATTCTTGTGAGATTTCAAAAGATAAATATATGTTTTCAACAAATGTATTAGGAAACGATGGCTCTCAAAACATGATGAATATGAACAATGCAACAGGTAGAGGAGGAGAAAAGCCTCTAAATGCAACCAAAAAAAAAATATATTTTAATGAATTATATGAAGAAGGTGTTGCCAGTCCATATATTAGAAGTTTTAATACGAATTTATAAAATTTTACTGATTTGAATCAGTGATTTATATTTTTTTTATTGTTTATTTGTTCTTTTTTTTTTATTTTCATTTTAATTTGTTATCTCAAAAAATTGAAATTTCATTTCTTCGCATCCATTTTTTTTTTCTTGATTTGACATAATAATTATCGTTTTACCAAAAATTATTTTTCAAATATTGAATATCTCATAATTATATCTATATAGCAATTGACATTTCATCATTTCTAACATTATCGTAGAAAACAGCGAGTTAGAATTAGAGCTAGAATTGAAATTGTTGAATTTTAATATAAATGATTAGAAAGCTATAAAACTATTGAAATACTGAAAAAAAAAATAAAAAACTATAACGAATAAAAAATCACAATCATGAATTGAAGCTTAGAAAGGAAAAAATATAAGAGTGTAAGCTTATTTGAGGTCACCTTTTTTACTACTATAAAGGAAGATAGCAATAGCTTTCAAGATCTTCTTCCCTATGAAGACACCCTTATTGTCTTTATTTTCAGCAGCAGCAGCAGCAGCAGCCTCATCAGCATCTATTTCCATTTGTTCTTCTCTGTCTATGGCCTTTTTACCAGTCAACAAATCTACTTCTGCTAATGGAATAATTGAAGTTTTCTTCCAGAATTTCCAGAAAAGATAGGTGAGGGCAAAGAAAACAGGAGAGAAATAGTATGTGAATAAACTGGAAACTTTGAATTGGCCATCAATGAAAATCCAATAACCATTGAAAACAGAACATAAAAGACACATGGACATACCAACATAGGAAGTATAAGGTTGAACATTGAATGGAGTTTCATAGTATGGGTTAGTCAAACCTTGGACTTTCATTGCAGCTCTAAAACGAATATGGGCAAGGAAGATAGCTGAGTGAACCAACAAGACTGAAGAAGAACAGATACTGATAAACCAAGTATAAACAGTCAAAGAGTCGTTGCTTGTGGCTAAAAATGAAAGAAGAGCAAAAGAGTCAGCAAGTAATAAAGCAAAAAATGGACAACCATTTTTAAGACATTTGCTGAAAAATCTTGGAAAGTAACCAGCCAAGGACATGGCATAAATACCTCTGGTAGAACAATAAGTTGCAGCATTACCACAGGACCAAAGAGAGGTCATGATAATGGCATTGATTAGAGAAGAGAAACCACTGACACCAACAGTTTTGATACCAATGACCCATGGAGAAGCACCGGCTCCAACTTTACCTTCACTCATTGCCTTTAATAAGGATGGGTTGTTGGAGGCACATAAGGTGTTCATGAAGAAAATACCACCAATGTAGAAAAGATAGATTCTGAAGAAGGCAGTTTTACCAGCTAAAGGAACAGATTTTCTTGGACGTCTGATTTCACCGGCAAAGATTAAGATGGCCTCTGGACCACCAGAAGAGAAAGCAGAATAGACAAAGACGTTCCAGAAGGCTAAGAATCTTCCAGCATCGCCAGTCTTGTAAACAGTTTTCCAGAGACCACCTTGACTCCAATGTTCAAAACCATAGGCATCTTTTTGAGGGTTGGCACCACACATACTAAGGAAGGAGAAGATCATTAAACCAATGATTAATAAAATCTTAAATATGGAAGCAAAAAATTCGATTTCACCAAACCAATTAACAGCCATCATGTTGACGATGGTGTTTAGACCCAAACCCAAGAGAATAAAAGACCAGATGGGAACATTTGTGGAGGGCCAGTAGTTGATAAGGGAAGCAAAACCAACCAACTCAACACAGACATAGATAGCAGTGGAGTAACAGTACATAACACCAACTGGGAAAGCTAAAGCAGGATCAACAAATCTGGCAACAAAGTGGAAAAAAGAACCTTTGATTGGCAACCAAGAAGCCATTTCACAAGCAGCTTGCATTAAAGGCCAGATAACGATAAAGGCCCAAAAGACAAAAGCAATGAATAGAGCTAAAGAACCATATCTAACCAAAGGAACTGACAAACTGATAAATAGAGAAGAACCAATACAACTACCAATAACCATCAACATCACTTGTCTATAGGTTAAACCTCTTTTGGTACCATTACCCAATTCGGGATTGAATTTTTCTACAAAACCATTGATTTCAATGATTTTTTTGATTTCCTCAAAATCTGAAGTATCACCAATGTTGGATTCTTCATGTCCAATGTCTTTTTTCTCTATAGAGCTGTTGGATTGATCAGCTTCAACAGGAGAGCTCATTATTATAAGATATTATAGGATGTTATAAGATGTGGTAAGAATATTAGGAAATAAAATGATTTAGGGTATAATTTGCATCAAATAAGTACTTCTTGATTATTTATAGCAAAATTTGTGGGAGAGAGATAGAAGGTGAAAAAAAACAGCAAATATAATTATATAATTAAATATAATTAAATATAATTGAATGTAATTAAATATCCAATGGAAATGGTGTTTTTTTTTCTCTTTTCTTCTTGATTGAATAGAGATAATTGCAATAGAAATATAAATTAATGGAGGGATTATGAACCTTTTTATTTTGTTTCGACTCATAAATAAAAGTGAATTCATTGGTGTTTTAATGACAAATTGAACAAAAAGTGACTTTCTTGTTATGTCTCTCTTTTTTGTTTTATCAATCCATTTAATAATATTATTTATTTTTAAATTAATTTTTAGAATTATAATTGTACGAGTTAGGTTAATTAAACAATAAAACTGAAAGTACTAGATTGAAATAAATCTTTAAGAAAATAAGTTATTGGTTTTATTCATGTTATTAGAATTTTACGTTTTGAATAAATAATAAATTGAAATTGTTTTAGATTAGTCAATTTGAACTCAAGTTACTCTATTTTTAAAAGAAAATTCTAAAATTTTAGAAAAATTCAGAAAGTTTCTAAACTCATAATCAGAAAGATAAACGATTTGATTTTCGGTAATCAAAAACAGCAGACAGAGACTATTAACATATAGGAGCACCATAGCAAAGCACCAGTATCGAATCTTAAAACAAAATACGCACCTGTTTGTGAACAAAATTAATTGATTATATTTGTTAGTGAAAAGAATTTGCTTGTTGGTGAAATGAGAAAAAGGGAAACAAAAGCCAGACAAAATAGTACAGCATAAGCATACATGGAGGGTTTCGCTTTGATTAAACCGGCTGTTCGATTGGGACTATGATGGAAAGCAAAATGAGACACCAAATAGAAGATTAAATAAGATTAGAATATAAGAGTAAATACCAATAAAAGCAAATAAAATCAAGTGTTAAATATGAGTTTATTGGTGTGTTTCAGTTATTATACAACCTTAATGGGATAATAAACAGCAGAGTTTGGCTCATCAAATTCAAAGCTGGGAAGGCTGCGAAAGGTTGTTGAAAGCTGTTGAAAATGCTTATGTTACACCTGATAGCGCAGGTGTTCCCGGATAGCAAAGAGAGGGTCCGCTGAAGATCCGGACGGTAATTGGGACCCAAAGGCGGAATTGGGACTTGCGGTCCGGGTAGTGCGGTGTGGGGCTTTTTCAGGACACCCTGGAAGCAGGACGGTGCTCCACCGCCACCAGAAATGTCTGGCCCTCGAAGTAAGCCTGGTTATTCACCACAGCTCTTTTCGAAAATGCTCTGCTTTCATTCTTGCAAAGCATTCTTGTAAGAGGACTGGCTAGCTGCTCTTGTCACTCATTCTTATCTAGGGGGTTATGAGAGTGCCATAGCTGATAGTCACAATGCTGGTCTGGATGGTGTAAAATTCCCAATATGCCTGTTCAGTTTTGCTAATTCGAGCAGCAAAGAATTCAAAATTACTTTTTCAGATTAAGCTGATTGAAAATCATATTGCCACAGTGAAATATGCAAGGTTTTCATTATAAAATTTTTGAGTATCACATATGAGAACAAACAAGAGGGACCGCTGGTTTGTGGGCTATTAATTGAACTCTAGTGCTGGGAAACTTCTTTTTCTTTGACAATCAGGTTAGCCAAACGATACGTATCAATTGATGTGCTGTTGTCCTAAAAGAGAAAAAGCAAACCACTGAAGTAACAATGATCGATTGTCTTCTCAGCACAATAGAAGCTAAAAACAAAATGTAACCAAATAAAATGGTGAAACAAATACATACAATGGAAACCAATAACCAGAGCGAAACCAAACGTCTTTGTGGAAAAAGATGGACTTGGTGATGAGAATCTCTTTAAAGTTGGAGATATTAACCATGGTCTGCACAGAGATTACTGATAGGGTCAACTGAGCAAACGAAATCCTGTAAGAGACTTCACATCAGGATTAAGATTGGCCAAAAATATCATTGTAACAGTATAAATACATGGAAACATGGGGGACATAAAAGTATAACAATCCAACAATTCAACACCATTCTTAGTGGAATATACCATGTGTTCTGCTGCTATCTTTTCCAGGTAAAACAGAAGCAAGAGATAAACCAGTTGTCAGATCTAAGACCAGTGCTTGAGCTCAGGGAACGAGACCTGAGAATTTAGTGCTTCCTCACAACTAATGTTCAACCACAGAGCGTTTATCTGACAACTGCTGAAGCGCGAAAGTGGTTCAGTGTGCCATGTCCGGATACAGAAGGTTCTGACCCGCTTTCGGCCCAAAAGTGTTTGAGACCCCTGTGGGACGTCCTGCAAGTGCACGCGATGTTCGCATATAGACCTGCCTTACGTCCCAAGACACCTCTTCCACAGGGATGTATTTCTCTGTGGGCTAAATTCATCGGACGTTATTATCCTTTATTATCGATCATTATCGATTATCAGCTCTCTTTGCTGCTCTTTTTTCAGCAAAATATTAACAAAAAGCTTCTCTTATATCTGATTAAGCATTTCTACTGACTGTTTTCTCACTTTTTATCTGTTTTATCGTTACTTGCTAAAGAAACTGACGATAGAAATCAGGTTTGGGCTTGCTCTTTTTCATTTCGATTCTCCTTTTGGCGATCATTGGGACTGGAACAGCTTTTTTACTTGAACATTTCTCTCTGAAAATCTGGATTTTGCAATTACTTCTCACCACTGTTTTATAATACACTGCGTTTGCAAAATCGCCAGATATGTAAGAAACAGTTCAGTAACACTTTTTTTCCTTCTGCTTCGCTGATTGGTTTTCTTCTTTCAAAAATTCGTGGTGAAAATTGAATTTCGTTTTGAATATTTCCTTTCATAAAATAAAACCTACGATTTGCTTAATACCAAACTAATTTTTTTAATAACTTATAATTAACAATAATCCCCTAATATACTTGATTGAACACAGGCTATCTCTTTTGGAAGTACCACAGGATCATCACCTAATCAACCTGTTGTATCTTTTACTTGTTGCTATTTTATATTTCTTTATATACCCTGACAATTAATCAAAATCGTTTTCTCTCATTTTTTTATTTTTTTTTCCTGCTTTGACTTCTTTTTCCAGTTGCAAATAGAAATATCATAATTGGAGCATATAATCAAATTTCATTTCTATCAGCAAATACTACATAATATAAAATCCTAAATACCCTCAGCATAATAAACGTTAAAAAGACATTCTAGAAAGCAAAATTTTTTATCAATTTTCATCATCTTCTTTCCTCATAATCATCAAGTACAAATTCATTCTAGGTTTTTATTTTTTTTATTAAACGTGTAATATGATAAGTCCATCGTCTATAATAATGGACGATAAAAGAAACCGAAGTGATTTACCAGCAGAGTCGCTCCTCGAAAACTTAAACAACGGTCAAAGATTCTCTGGTCCCAGTAATATAAATCAAAAATATTATGAAGATGGCCACGAAGAAGAATATAATATAGGCGACAGCTCAAAAGAATCCAATGGATACATGAACGATGAAAGAATGTTAAAACAAACCGTCCAATTCAACGGTTTTGAAGAAAGATATGATCCTGATAGATATGGCAACATTAAAAGAGGTTTGAATTTAAGACATGTTAGTTTAATGACAATTGGTTCCTGTATTGGTTCATCTTTATTTGTTGGTCTTGCCATTCCTTTAATTAGATATGGTTCTCTTTCATTGTTCTTAGCTTTTATAACATGGGCCTTCCTTGATATGTGGCCATTAATGCAATGTGCAACTGAAATGGCTGTTTGGCTCCCTATTAAAGGCTCTTTTTTCCATTTCGCTGGAAGATTTGTTGATCCTGCTCTTGGTTTTGCTTGTGGAATCATTTATGCTTACTCAACTGCCATGTATGTCTGTGTTGAATTGGTTGCGATGGGAAGTTTAGTTCGTTATTGGGAATCTGCAAATATCCCAAGTTGGTCTTTTATCTTTCTCGGATTATTACTCTATATTATTTGCAACATCTTTGCAGTCAACTGGTTTGGTGAAATCGAATTTGTTGGTTGCATGTTTAAAATTCTCTTGATCATTGGCTTGATGATGTTTTCATTCCTAAGTATGTGTGGTGCTAATCCCAAAGGTGATGCCTATGGCTTTAGCAATTGGTCAAAAGGTGGTCTATTTAAGCCATATCTCGAGGAGGGAGATCTTGGTAAGTTTATTGGCTTTTGGAACGTCTTTGTTTATTCAGCTTTCTCCTCTGGTGGTCCAGAATTTATTTTAATTATTGCTGGAGAAATTGAAAGACCAAGAAGATCCATTCCCGTTGCAGGCAGAAATGCATTTTTCAGAATTTATCTCTTTTATATTGGTGGTATCTTTTTCATGAATTGTATTTGTGCATCAAATGATCCAAACTTATTAGAAGCTGTTGGTGCTAGCAAAATTGGTGCCGGTGCTTCTCCATGGGTCATTGGTATTGAAAATGCAGGTGTTAGAGGGTTTTCTTCATTAATTAATGCTATTATTATCACCTCAGTTTGGTCCTGTGGTAATGCAGCCTTTTATTCATCTACAAGATGTTTATACTCGCTTTCATTAGTCGGGTATATTCCAAGAGTCTTTTCAATGTGTTTAAAAAATGGTTCCCCAATTTTTTGTGTTGCAATCACTGCACTTATCTCTTGTCTTTCATTTTTAAGTTGCTCAACTTCTTCTCAAAAGATCTATATATGGTTTATTACCATCACCACATCCTGTGTTTTAATGGTTCACAGTACAGTCTTTCTTTCTTATATACGCTTTAAGAAAAGTATGGAGGTTCAAGGATATAGAAATCATTACTATCAGACTCCTTTCAAATTACAACCATATTGTGCTTATGTCGGTTTAATTCTTTGTATGGTGACGCTTTTATTCAATGGTGCATACATTTTCTGGCCAGGTAATTTTTCTGTTCAAAGTTTGTTCATCTGTTATTTTTCTCCAGTCGCATTCATTGGCCTTTATTTATTTTGGAAAATTTTAAAGAAAACTAAAATCCACACCTCCAGAGAAGCCGATATTATAACAGGAAAGTTGCAAATTGACAGAGAAGAAGAAATTGAAGAAGCATATTTCTCAGCTTTGGAGAAGAAGGATGACATTATACGCAAATTTTTCCATTTTGTTGAAAAATTAATCTATAAATAATCCTTTCATGACTTGTTTTGTTTCAATTCTTTTTTTTTTGTCAGCTTGTATGTGTGACTTTAGTGTTTTATTATTTTATCGTTATTTTATCGTTATTTTATTTTGTTATTTTTCAAGTAGTTTTTGAATTCCAACTTCTGTGCTCTTGAAATGTTTTCTATTCTTTCTATCGACAATATATCTCAATCGTGTTTCTTTTCTCATGTGTCTGGAGAAGCGATGCTTTTTCTCTTTGTGCCCATTCTTTGTGACCTCAAATAAGCTTTGTGTCACATGAGCTCGTTGGCTATTGTTACTATTATTGGTTATTATCGGTTATTGTTTGCTTTTGCCCCGCGTCCCAATGCAAAAGATCCAACAGTATAACCTGCTTTGGAAGAGGTATTATTGATTTGCATCTGGGTTGAGCTGAGTTGTTTGGTGGTGCTGAAGATGGAGGTGGAGCAGAGATCTTGGGGAGACAAGGTGCTCAACGATTTGAGCTATCTCATACTATTGGTGTTTTCTAGAGATGAATGTAGAATAATATCCAATAGACTTTCTTATCTATTGGAGGTGATTCTGGTTAACAAGTTTGTTACATTGAATCGGTTATCAGATGAAGTTATCAGTGTTTCAAATTCTTTTAGTGATGTAGAAAAAATTTTATTTTCAACATGTCAGTCTTTCAGCAAAAATTTTCTTGTTATTTTTTCTAGTGGTTTAGCATTTTTGATCGTTTTAAACGAGATCTTCAAGACCATTATTAAGCTAATTGATAGAAATTATCTCAAGTTGATTAGGAAATATTCCAGATTCCATAAGATATTGAAAAAACTAGTGATTTTGCTGAAATCTCTTAAAAATAATAAAATTTCATTATATCATTATTTAAAATTGTTAAGATTTTCTACATCGATTTCAATCTTGTTTTCATTAAATCCTTTGATTAGATTTTTTTTAACAAGAAAGTTCAATAATTCTTCAGACATTAATGAAAACAATGCAGTTTCTATAAATCATATTAGTAATGCCAATATTAATCATTTTAATCATTTTAATCATTTTAATCCTAATTATCATCAAAAAAACAAAAACAAAGAAATATCATTGTTTATAACCTCGGCATTATCATTTTTAATTTATCCAAGTGATTTCATAGTATCAAAGAAGAGTATTTTTTCGACATTATTTATCAATTCGTTGTTTTTAAAATTGAATTTGAATCTTTATCGATTGAAATATTCATCATATAATAATCTTTCATTTAACTTTCAAAGGCTTAAATATTACTTATATCACCCAATATACTCTAGATTACTTATTTTTTCTGGATACTGTTTTTTATTACAATATTATTTTTTAAATAATTTAAAACTACTTGAGAATTTTAAAAAAATTGATATTGATAAAAAAATAATAAAAATGAGCATGAATTTTACAAAAGACTTTAAAATTGATATTAAAAAATTATTTTTTATCTTTTCAATCATTTTTTCATCAGGCATGGCAAGCCTTGATAATAATTTAACAGTTTTAAATAGTATATTTAAAACTTTTTCAGTGCTGATTATAAAAAATCCAAATTTTTCTAAAATAGCAAATAATCTTAATATAATTCGCAAATTGAATATTAATCAGAAAAGATTTAATAATTTAGTTTACAACTTTTTCATTTCATTTTCAATTGTGTTACTCGTTAATCAAATCAATAAATACAGAGAGTTCATTAAAAAGCTATCAGCAAGCCATAATCTAAGCTCAGTGAAAAGCGAGTTGATAGAAAAAGAATTTCCTGATCTATATGTAAATATAAATAAAAAAATCAAAGAAATGGACAATGATATCAAAGGCGACAAAGATAAAGACGACAACTCTGTTGATATAGATCGAATAACAAAAAGGACACTTCCAAGTTCAGTGCAAATGAAAGTCTTGAAGCTCATTAAAAATGGCGACTTTATATTCAAATTCAACTAGAAAAGATCTTTTTGATTACAGAAAATCTTTGATATAATAAATAATTTCATGAAAAAAATAAAAACAGAAGTTCGATCCCTCAGAAAAGCGTTTTTAAAGCAAAAGCCCCAAGAGGGTAACACACCTTCTCGCACCTCAAACTCGAATTTGTTAGCGGGTTTTTTTCGATTTTATATGTACAGAGCAGGGTAACCAGGTATCGGCCTTAGTGAGCAAAATGACACCTGTATCACGTGAGCTGTTTTTTTTTCAACTTGAGAGCGAAGATTTTTTCTAGTTCTGAGAAAATTTATTTAGCTATTTTTCACATTTCTAGCACATAATTCACAAGATAAAACCTGCGACACAAACCACAATGATTGCTCAAAGATTTTCCAAACAATTAGCTTCCTCCTTTGTTAAACCATTTGCTGCTCGTGCTTTTTCAAACTCTACAGCATCAGGTTTAGGTGCTATTTTCTCGATTCCAAATTCTTTTAGCTCCAAGAATTTCGAAAAAGACAATCAACAAGGTATTTTTGGTGTTGAAAAATTTGAAATTTTAAATAACAATGAGAAGAATTATCGTATTCAATTGGAATTTGATTCTCCTTCTGTTTTTGATAATATAAAGAGGGTTCTTTTGTTCAATAATTATACTTTTACTAAAACAAAACTTGACCCAATGAATCCTCCTAATACTACTATTGTGATTCCTTTATCTTTTATTTCAGATTCTACTGGATTGACTGAAGAAGTTAAAAAATTAGTTGCTGATTATCCATTAGCTTACGATTATTGTGTTTATAATGATTTCCAAAAATTTCTTGAACTTGGTTTTAATTCCGTTGAAGATACTACCAATGCTTTAACGAAGTTGAAAGGTTTTGAATTTAATAATGTTTTGATTCAACCTGATTATCTAAAGGAGCAATCAGCAGGTTCAGGTAACACTCTTTTTGTTGACAATGAATCAGGAACTTCTCTGGAAGAAATGTATCAACTTGCTAAAAATTTTGGTCCGCTAGTCTCTCTTAGACGTCTTGATAAGGGCAGAAGTTGTTTCTTTATCAGCTATTTAAAGAGAAGTGATATGATGCAAGCTTTACAAGCACTTGGAGCTGATCGCCAAGCTAATATTGCTTACCGTAAACCAAACTCTAGAAACCCATCCAGAAACTCACGTTCAAATGCTTAAAATGCCTAAAATTTCGGTGTTAAGTAGGTTTATCTTTTTAATGTGTATTTGTACATAGTATTGACTAAATATTTTTTATAAATCTCTTTAATTTTCTTTTTTGTCAATTGGTTTTTCCCTTAATATTTTTTAATAATAATCGAATTTTCCATACCATAATTGGAAAATAAAATTCCAATCTATTGCAACACCATAGTGGTTTCTTGAACAAATTTTTTCTTGAATTGATATCAATTTTTTGATACAGGTTTATCGTCCCTTTTGATTTTTTGATACAGACAATCATTTCGAGATAGAAAGTCTAAGTTTGCATTACTTTATTAAATTTTACTCTTGTACGATTAAAATCTTATATACCTATAAAAGAAAGACAGAATGTAACTGCATAGACACAAAAAGCCTATTTATTAATACAATTTTGATTTGTGAAAGCTAAACACATAAATAATGAATTGATTTCAAATATATTCATATGTTTTATAACAAAATTAAAAAACAGTTTGCTTTTACTTAGTTTTATTAGCAACGCAACCTATGAAATCAAAAATATTGAAGACAGAAAATCCGGCTCATGATACTAAATTGCTCATTTGAAGAATAATTATTTTCAAACCAAGAAAAAATCAATAATCATATTAGATTTCAAAGCAATTAGCTAATCGAAAATTATGTTAATCTTCGATGAATTTCCTGTGTTGTAGTGTTATCCTCATCTTCAGCCGTTAAACTGCCAGTTTGTACTACTCCAGAATTATCAGCAATTTCATTACTAGTAGCTTGCCTTTTTTTAATCTCTTTAGATATTAGAGCCAACTTCTCAGACTTTCTTTTAGTTGTAATTCTATCAATATCTTCATAAAGAACAGGGTTTAAGCTTGTTGCAAAGAGCACTACATCCTTAGTAAATTTTTTTGCTATACTAAATCCTTTTCTTAAATAAACATTTTGAACATATTGATTAAATAGAAGATTATTATTGTTTACGTCATTAAATAAGCTGTTTTGAATATCATCTATAACTGTTTGAATTTCTAATTCCAATTCTTCATTATTTATAGTATCATCTGTATTTTCATCAGATGGTTCGCGAGTTTCGACATTTGATGATGTTAATCGAATATATTCTTTTGAATCGATTTCAATCCTATCGACAGAAATTGCAAATGAATTTAAATTTTTGCCAAGATTATGACAAAAATCATGAACTCTGTGATTTGCATTTCTATAGATTAAAAAGTACTTTAATGTTATTGGCCTTATAATTTCAGGCATGTCATTTCTGATAATCTCTTCCAACCTAGTTAAAAGAGAATCTCTTGTTAAAAAGAATATTAAAAACAGCATAACTAAAAAAACTGATCTCCAGAAATTGGTCTTGAAATTGCAATATGGATAAAGAAATAGATAAAAGCAAAACGAAAATTTAGCAACAGCAAAATAAAAGGAAAAGAGCCTTCTAAAAAATCCAGCTTCGTATAAATTTCTGAAAAAACTCACAATATAATTTTTTAGATTTCTCAAATCATCCATTGTTATATTTATATTTACTCCATTTATATTTAAAATGAAACCTCCTTGACCAGGTTGGAAGGCAGGGTTCATTATAGGATTTAACATTGGGTTAAAAGCAGGGGGGGCAAAAAACCTATTATTTAAATTTTCAAAAAAGTCTTGAACTTGATCATTGGCTAGTCCTCTGTTATTTTGATTTTGATTTTGGTTTTGGTTTTGGTTTTGGGTTGTATTTGTATGAGAATTAGGGCTGGAGTTAGTGTTAGTATTAGTACTAGTATTAGTATTTCTAGTATTGACATCACTATTATGATTTAAATTTTCATTGTTATTGTTAATATTAACGCTAGGAGTTGGGATATTTGAATGAAAATCATTGGAAATACTAGGGGCTGGGTATTTGAGGGGTTTATTTGAGTTTTTTGAACCTTTAAGTAAGACTTTTGGAGGAACAATTGATCGAATTTCTTTTAATTGTGCCTTTAATTTAGAAAAACCCGAAGGAGATAGCATAAGATAGGGATGGTCAGGATTTGAATCATTTATTATCATTTGTGAGGTTGATAATTTAATTTTTTTATCATCAACTTTGAAGATATAGAATTTCGATGAATTTTCCAAAGTGTGAACTAATCGAGATTCAGACTTAGCTTTTGAGTCATCATTAAAGTCAATCGATTCATCAAATGAGTTGCCAGATAAAAGTTCAGTAAAAGCAGGAGGTTTATTTAAATACAACCTTTTCTTATTAGTTATGGAAGTTAAAGTTGAAGGAGCTTGAAATAATGATGATGGCAATGAAGAAGGAGGAGGAGAAGGAGAAGGAGAAGGTGATGTAGTAGAAGGAAAAATTGATGAGAATGGTATAGGTGAAAAATTTGAAGTTGAAGGAGAAGAAGGAGAAGTGGCTTGAGTATTATGATTATTAGAATCATCTTGGGGAAGTCTTGGTAAATATTCAAAAGCAGAGCCACTTCTTATTGATTGCCATAGGGATTCAGATTTAGTAGAGGGATTTTTGTTTATATCTTTGTTATTTTTGGAGATTGAATTTAATACCTGAGGGTTTCTCTCAAAGAAAGATTGGCTAATAACGAAATGTAGAGTTAAATCATCCAAATCATTAAAAACAAGAGAACTGTCAATTACATTAAGATCTTTAAATATTAAATCATCTTTTAAAAATTTTCCTCTATAAATAATTTTAATATCGTCTGTATTTAAGTCTGAATTTAGGGTAATATTTTGACCTGGGTTATATAATTGAGTGATTTTGAATTTTAGATCTATTATTGTATCTGAATTATTAATCATTATGATTTTTTTAGATAAATTGTTTTCATTTGGAGAAGATAATTTAACTTTGGTGAAATCTTTTCTGATTTTTTTTTCAAAGTCGTTGATTAAATTTAGGGAAATGATTAGATTTAGATCAAAGTTTGGGATTGTATCTAGGTTTAGGATATCAGATAAGGTTTGGTGATTAAGGAGTAGTATTCCTTTTGAATCGAGTTTGTTATTGCTAAAACTAGGATCAAAATGGAAACTTTTAAAAAATTGATTATTTGATTGTTCAATTTCCGATAAATTATCTTTTTCTTTTTCTTTTTCTTTTTCTTTTTCTTTTGGTTCGTGAGAAATGTAATGATTTAGTTCATCGAAATTGGTTTTATAGTATAAATTAATATCGTCAATTGAACTTTGTTTCAAATTTGATAGAAAACCCTTTTTGGTAAAGTTTGATAAAATGAAATATTTTAATGATTTTATTGTACAGGATAGGTTTTCTCTTGTGGAGAATTTGAAATCAAAGGTATCTAATTTTTCTTGTATAAAGGTGAAATTTACATCTAAAAATGGATCTCTGTAGAGTGTGTGTGCATTAGTATTATTGATGTTATTGATTGAAGAGATATTGTTGTTTTGCAGGTTTTCAGTGGTAGTTGATTTTATCATTAATAGCTTAGGAATGTTAAAGTCGATGATATGATTTAGAAATAGCCCCTCCAATTTTAAATCGTCGTTTTTTAATTCCAGGTTCTCAAATACAAAATTATAGGTGTCAGGATACAAAATCAAAGGATTGTTAGCTGGGACAGTGGAAGTTGATTTTAAGTCGAGTAGGGGTGAGTCGTTATTACTACCATACAAATTGGCACCATTATCTAATTGATCAGTATAATCAGTATGATCAGCACCACCATCGTTTAGAGATAGATTCTCGTAATGTTGGTAACTCCTCTTCCATATTACGTCTTTCAAGTCGGCAAGGGTATTGCTCAAAGTGGTTTTAATGATGGTGTCGAAGGGCACATCACCTGGATTGGGGGACCAGACCTTGACTGTGAGATGCTCGTTGGTAATACTAGCCATTTGCTTCAATAGATGGGCCAGATTGAATAAACAGCAATAGCAGTGGACGATGGCAAACAGATAGAAGAAGCAGCTGAAGATGAGCTCATATTGCTGAAGTGTTAAACCGATAACAGGTAAAGAGGTCCCCTTTAAGTGGCCACTTAAATACACGTGTATTGGCACGTGCACATCGGATTATTTGCGCAGCTCTGTGCGTATCTGCAATGTCAAATGATGTTTAAAAACGCGGTACCATGTATACAAGCGCGGTACGTCTTTCTTTCTCGCTTTGATCTTTGATGAAATTTTTGAGGTCTTTGATGAAGTGCTTTGATCTCCAACGAAACACTTACCATGAGACTCATCAACTGCTGTGCTTTGGTTCTACTGCTGGTGTTGTTTTTGCTGCTCAATGCTGCGAATGCTTATTTCATCGAGGGATCTGTGTCTGGCATTGACCTATCCAGCATCAATCCAACACACTTTTTCATCTATCTCCAGCAGTTCAATTTCGACCACCCTTCCTCTGATAACATCGAACTCAGAGTGCCCTTGAGACATGATGGATCCTTTAAAACGCTTCAAGACCTTTTCATTGGCGATTACTTGTTAACAATTTCCTCTACTGATTACAATTTTGACAGAGATCGCTTTGTCGTTTCGATTAACCAGACGCAAGATACTTCCAACAACATCACAATAACAGCCTATGAAAATGAACTTGGCCATAAATACAACGACCTAGTTGAGGTGGACTATCCTTTGAATATAACTTTGAATTCAAAGAACCCTTTAAGAAAGTACTACGAACCCAAAAATAAAGGCATAACTACTTCTGGTCCTATCGCTGGATTATTGAATAGTAAGCTAGCCTTGTTTGGAACCGTCTCTTCGATTATATTCTTGATTGGCTTTAATTACATTCAAAAACTTGATCCAGACTTCCTCAAAGACCTAAAAAACGATTACAGCAATTTACAACAAGTGGTGGCTCAAAATAAAAACCCAAAGAACTCCCAAAGACCAGCATTGCCCACAAAAGTAAAATCAAAAAAGAACTGATTCTGTGAAAATCCACTGCTGCGGGTTTTTCCTTTTTTATATATCCACTGCTCTTTTGGGCAAGTTTAAATAAATATTTCTCTTTAATTGCAAGTAAATACAAATCTTTCTAGTTAACTAAAGCAACAATGCTATTCGCTGTTTAACTGCATTGCTCTCACACTGCCACCGACCTAAAATATATAAAAACTCACATATACATTCAGCTTCCTTCTTCTCTTGTTCTCGGATGGGTGTGCCTGACTTATGGGATTCAATATCAACTGGCTTTGACAAAAGAATCCCCTTCAATGTGTTCATCTCTGATTTCTTGCAATCCAACAAAAGGCCCTTGAGGGTTGCAATTGATGCGTATGGCTGGATATTCGAAGTGTCTTCTTTTGCAAACTTCCATGCTACCAACACATCCAATAATGCTCCTCCCTTAAACGATGACTTATCCCATAATATTCAAAGAGCTTTACAACTTTTTAACTCAAGAATTCGTTTATTGCTATCTTTGAGTATATCTTTTGTATTCATATTCGATGGAAAATTTAAACCAAAATTCAAAAGAAACTTTAATGTAACAAATAAAGATGACATTCTTCAAAACAATATCAATCCCAACTATGATGCTGAATATATCGACTTTATTCAACGGATTTTTCTTAACCCAGACTTGGTGTTAAATATGTCAAACATTAGCATGTATGACATCAAAAATAACCATAACAATACTATCACTATCAACAAACATTTGTCATTATTCAATAATTACGTCTTGACCATAAAAAAAGAACTAATCAATTGGAATATTCCTTACATAGATGCTGCAGGTGAGGCTGAAGCAGAATGTGCAAGATTGCAGTGCTTGGATATTGTTGATTATATTATTACAAATGATTCTGATGTCCTAATATTTGGTGCAACTAAAATCCTAAGAAATTTTAGTAAATTTATTGAGGATAAACCACCAAATGCGACCAAAATTAAAAACAAAATTAAAAAAATCCCTTTAAGTTCTTTTTTTTCTTCTGCTTTTGATTTGAACCCTGATTTGGGTTCAGTCACCATTGATAATGATAAAAATGCTAATGAAGAAAAAAATTTAGCCAAATTTCATGAAGAACCGGATTTTTGGGTCACTCCTGTTCATATTGATAACATCGAACTTAAAACTGGATTTAACAGATGGAGATTATTATTTCTAGCTTTATTAAGAGGTGCTGATTATAGCTCTGGAGTCCATAACATTGGCTCAGCTAGAGCTCTGAGATTATCCTTAATTGGAACTAAATTTTTTAACCAAAAATCAACTGCTAAATCAAAGACAACCAAATCAAAATCTAAAATTAAGTCGAAACCAAAACCAAAACCAAAATTAAACTTTCCAATTAATAAATCCAATGTATTCACTAACAATGATCAAAATTTTATCTCTGATTGTGCGATTCCAGATTTTTCTTTATTATTAAAAAATCTTTATTTTAATAGTATAACAGCTTCAAAAGAAACCCGAGAGGAAAATTTAAAGAAATTTAAGGAAGATTTGCTCTCCTGTTTGAAGGCTTTTTCAACGGAAATATTTGGTAGAAAAGTGAACTTCGAAGGAATTAATTTAATTGGGTTTCCACCGGATAATGTAATATTGTTATACTTTTATCCATACTTAAACCACAGCACTTTGTTCAATTTTGTTTCAGGCTCTACTAATTTTGCTGAGTTTCACTCTGTTAATTCAAACTCAAAAAAGAATAACTTAACTTTTGATGATTCCTTAACAAATCTCTTTAAAGATTATGTGTTAAACGATGGAAATGAATTGATTTTAAAAACCTTCACTGGTATCAGTAACTCATATCCGAATTTTCTTAGCGATTTAATCTTTAAATATGATAAAACTTCTTGTAAATGGAATCAAATTCCATCTAAAATTGACTCAGCTTTGTTCCAACCAAAAAGTCAAATTTTCGATGATTGGTTTGAATTACCTAAATTTAATTCCATTTTACAAAAAATATCTAGCTTGCCCTTATCAAGCACATTTGGTTCAAATAATCCTAGAGAATGGACTTGCAAACATTTAGATCAATGCTATGCTGTCAAAAATTTGAACAAATATTATTCTAGTTCAAAAGAATTCAATCTGAAGAAAAAACCAGCTATTGCTATAGATATGGTGAAGGAAATTAATTATCCTAGAAAAAAAATCAATAAAAAATCATTTGGTGATTTAAATATTTCCTTAAAAGTTGTTAGAATTACATATGATAAAATGAAATTTTTCAACAATTTATTGATTAATTTAAAAAAACCGTCTATAAAACCAGATTTGAAATGCAATGAATACAATGATGTCAACGACAATAACGATATAATAAATCAAGATAATAAAAGCAGTTTGAACTCAACTAAGAAAAACGATTTTGTTTGGGTTTCACTTGCTATCCTTGAATATTATTGCTCTGATATAATTGATCTGTTCAGACTCTTGGAAAAAGAAAAACAATCGAAAGAAATGAATACTAGAAAGATCAAAAATTATCCAGTTCAAAAGACTACTCTTGAAACCTTAGGCTTTTTGAGTCCCAAGAAATATAGTTCTATTCAGCTTTTTGATTTCAATAACAATAAAGATATGTGTTTTATAAAAAGCAAAAGTCAACAAAAAAGCTTTAAGAAACTTGGGTCAAAAAATTCATTAGAAACTTCAAACTTTATCACAGATTTTTTCAAGCCAATAGCATCATTATCTAAAAAGCAGACAAAAAAAAAGGTAACAATATCGTTACTTAGTGATGAAGATACGACTATTTCCAATGATTCAATGGGTTGTTTTGGTGAGATTCAAATAATTGAAAAACTAAAAAAAACTGAAAAAAAAAATAAAAATCAAAAATATTTAAAGGATGTTATTGATTTAGATGTTATAGACAAACCAGTTTTTCCTATTGAAAGCTCACCTTACACAAATATTGTTTCTGATGCCGAAGATATTGATTCTCCTTTGAAAAACCCACCAAGTCATCCAATAACAAACAGTTTTCAGTCAAATAGAAAACTAGAATTTAACTTGAACGAATCAACAAGTTTTATTGAGATTAATTCTTCTACAAATGAAAGTCTGGAAGAAACAGATGATGACTCAAGTAGTATTGAGATATTATATGATGAGACCAGTAAAAATAAAAGCAAGGATTCTAAAGAATTACAAACTCCTTTGGTTCAGTTGACTAAAAAATCATCATCTTATAAGTATTTTGAAAACTATGAGAAAAACACTTTTTCAGATACAGATTCATCTTTCGAAAAAGAAATGATTCTAAAATCCCCTATTAAAAAGAAAACTAGTATTCTAGTTGATATTCCAGTTTTGGACTATAAGACACCATCAAAACTGAATTATAGTACTAGACCTTTTGAAAATCTCGACATGATGTCTTTAAAGAGCATTGAAAAGTTTTCTAAAGTTAAAAATGAAACTGGCTACGACCATGAAACTCCCATAACAATAACTGGCTCAAAGCCAACCCACATCAGAAAGCTCAACTTTTATGTTGAAGATGAGCATGACAATGAAGACATTCCCATTACTATTAACAAAAAAACTACAACAGATGTTTCTGAGAAAAACAATTATAAAAAGGTAGCATTTCTTGACAGCCTTTTAGAATACACTCCGAGTACTGGCTCAGATACTACTTAAGATAATAAAATAAAGAGATTAAAAATAATTAGCAAAATACGAAAAATATAAATACAATGTTGAATCAACACACCTTAAAAATACATGTTTATTGTAATATACACATGTCCAATATAATAGTATACAACATTTGCTAAGAAGAAACAGCAAAGTATTCAGATAAACTCAATTCAAAATAAAAGCAGCATATCCAGGTTAAATTAATAAAGCAAAAAAAAAATTAAGATTTAAACATCAAACCGTTTAAAAAAAATGAAAATAAGAGAATAGGTAGAAAATTTAACAATTGAAAAATTAAAAATTAAAGCAGAGGAAAAAAAAAATATTAGTAAGTCTATTGAATATATATAAGAAAGAATTGAAAAATCTGAGAGTTCAATGTTTATTTGTCTAATTTTTGGAATTAGTTTCTGCACTCTGAGATCTGCTATTTCCAGAAGAAAAAGAATACAAAGGAGGATCAGGTAACAACTTATACTTACCTGATTCGGTATTAAGTGATGGTAAACTACCAGACATATTAGGATATAATCCGATTGAAGGATTTTCACTTGAATTTGTGCGTTGAGAACCACTATAAAATTCATTTTCATTCTCGTTGTTTAAAATTGAAGAAATATGAGGTAAACGGTTTGTAGCTGTGCTGGTATTTGATGAGCAAAAAACAAATTGATCATTGCTTGATGCTGAGCCATTATTTGAAGTTTCATGATGAACTTTTGATTCTATTGGATCGCTATTTAATAAGCTCATAATTGAGGTTTTGGATTGATGAGGGTTTTTTGAAACATTGTCTAAAAAATTAGGTATTAACGCATTATTATTACACGGGGAGGGAGATGAACCAGCACTTTGAACAGGTGTTTGGGTTTGCCCATAGAAATTTATTGGCTTCGGATTTTCATCTGGGTTATAAGAAGATTTGTTATAAAATGTTCCAAAATTGGGTATTGGGTAGGTGTTTTCACGATTCTGATTTTGATCGGCTGGGTATTGATCGAAGGGTTGTTTCAATGTTTCGGGAAATAAACCGACAGGAGGCTGAATCAAAAAAGGGTTACAATCACCATTCATTTTATAATTTTCTCTGATAAATTTTTCTTGTTCAATTGAAGGCCTCGAATAGCTAATATTCTTACTCCCAAGAAATTCAGAGTAGCCATTTCTATTTTCAATTCTACCTCCATAACTTCTTTGATAATTTTTATCTCCCTGAATCATTAATTCTTTCCATCCTTTAATGTCAGTGTTTTTGGAATAATAGTTCCTAACCATAATAGTACTTTTGGTTCCTATATCTTTTGCTATTTGGTCCCAGCGACTTCCGTATCGTTTTAGTAAACGAGGAAATAAATTTATATCATTAACACTCCAATAACTGGTAATCACTTTTTCCTTTTTATCTTTATCAAGGTCTTCTTCCATATTATTTGAAAATTCTTCAACCTCTTTTTTCCTTCTTTTAGCAACTCTTAATTTTTTTCTTTGAGTGATATCTATACCAGGAGAATCAACTTCTATAATCATGTCATTTTTAGAGTTATTGGGAGACTCAAAATCAGAATGAACTTTTTTTTTGGTAGATCCTTCTTTTTCCTGATCTACAAAATCTTCCGTTACATCATCACTTTCCTTATTTCTGCTTCGTTTGCGTTTTTGGTTGGAAGGCAATTCAGGGGTGATTGAAACCAGTCGAGAATGAGAATTCGATACAACTTCACTCTTCGCTTTAATATTGTTAACTCCGTTGTAATCGGATTCAGTCTCAGTAATGTTTTCCATCGAAGTTGAAAACCCCGTAGGTGTGGATGCCTGTCCATCAATTTGAAGAGGCTTTTGGTTATTTCTTCCTACACGTTTTCCAAACCCACGACGTTTGTTCCCACCTCTTCTTCCGGGTCTCTTGTTTTTAAGTAATTCCTTATAATTAGTTGTAACATGTTTGGTTCTATAATAATGCAACACACATTCCTCTGTGGTTCTTAAGCCACCCATTTCTTTAGCTACTTTTCCAAATCTCTTGGGGTGGGCTAGATAAGCTTCACAAAAAGCTTGATGCTCATTTTCATTAAAGTTATCTACTAAATCATCAATCAATCTTTTTTCGAAAATTGTATCATCCGTTATTAAATTATTTGTATTTATAAAATCCTCACCAAATCTTTCAAGTGGATTTAAAATCATATCAGGGATATTTGCAGCAACGCTTTGAGCCTTGAAAACTGGATCCTTTTCATTTAATGATGCAAGAACTTCTAAAAATTCAGCCTCTGATCTCACAGTGTCACCATGGTGTCTACCACGTCTAGAACCTTTTTCTTTTGTTGATGATTCAATCTCCTTTTTATTTTTGTCTTTAATAATTTCATCTTCTTTTAGCTTTATTGCTTCCATAAGCTCATTGCTTTTTTGATGAATTTGGTTTAGCTGATTGGTCATTTCTTCACACCTCGAGGTCCAGACTTGGTTATAATTCTTAAAATCAAAACATAAACGAATCTTTTTTTTATAAATCATGCTCTTCAAAATCTGCAACTTTTGAATTAATCGGTGCTTAATCAGTTTATTATGAATAGATATGTTTTCTTGAAAAAAGGGTAAATCATAAAAACACGCTATTGGCTTTTTTAAAAGATATTTTTGATAGTAGACAATTTCGGAACCTGGCTTACTTTTTAAATTATAAAGTTTTTGTTCTAAACGATTCAAAGGGAAAACGTTTTCGTTATCTTTAACGTTTTCTAATTTTGCCGCCAACTTTTTTTCTAGATTTTTTGAAATTTTAAGTATTTTTTTCTTTGGGGCAAATTCAGAGTTTACGTCAAAAAATGACGGTTTATTTGACATATTGTTTTCGGAGCTTACCTTTTGAACTTGATTATTTCCATCTTTTTCGAGTTCACTGTTATTAAAAATTGTTTTATCATTGGAGTCAGTATTTTCTGGAAGGAAAATTGGGTTTTCCTTCTTTTCCTCTTTTTCATTAGTAGAATTGTTATTATTAAAAATAATTCCTTGATTTGCAGTTTCAATTTTTACTTCTGGGCACTTATTTTCATCATTCTGACTGAGATCCTGATTATCATCAGAATCTTTGACGGAAACATTGACATCTAGATTTTCGGGTTCATAATCAAAATCATCTTCTTCAGTTTTTTGCTGAATTTTTTGTGAAAGCATTTTGGTATTTTTTTCTTGTTCTTCTCTTAGTTCTTCTTCGCTGTTATCTTCTTCATCTGCCTCATTATCGTTATCATTATCATTATCATTATCATTTTCAATATCATTTTCACTTCTATTGAAATTGCTATTGTTATTGCAAGCACTGTTGTTATTAACATCAATATTATTACTAATAGAATCATTCTTATTTGTATCACTATTGTGATTTTTAGTGTCGAAATCTATATCCTTTTGAGTGTCGTTTTCATTCCTGTTAGAAAAGGATGTTTCTTTCATAATTTGATCTTTTTCTACTAGATTTTTAGTGTCATCTTTATTATTCTTATTGTTGTTGTTGAGATTATTTATATTACTTTGAATAAAAAAAGCGTTGAGGCTTTTTTCATTTTGAATTGGTTTACTCAAGTGGATTTTACTATTTTGGGTTATACTATCTATGGAATGAGTAGAATTCTCTATGATTTCTTTTTTGACAACTGAAGACTTACCGTTAGGATTTGTAGTGTTTATAGAATTTTGTGAAAAGGATATTGAAGGCGATATAATTGTGGATGCTGGTGAAGGTGTTATGGGAGAATACGAGACGGGATTTGAGACGGATCTAATACTACGAGAATTGTGAAGAAAATTTTGATGATTTAAATCAAAATCAGAATTATAAGAGGTGTAGTTTCTTCTGTGATATATAGGTGGTAAAGTTTTATTAATACCAGAAGTAGTATTAGGATTAGGGTTAGGATTGGAATTGGAATTGGGATTATTATTATTAATTTTATTTTTATTTGTAGTTGTAGGATTTGAGTAAGTTGGATTTATTATTGGGTCAATTGAATCATTTCTTTTTTTAGAGGGATAATGTAGCTGTTTTGAAGAAGAGTAATAATGGTTTTCTTTTTTGGGGTATTTATGACTTTTGTGATATTCATACTCCGTATAGTCTTTATATTCGTTGTAATCATTATAGTCATTATAGTCATTATAGTCGTTATAATCATTGTATTCGTTATAATCGTTATAATCGTTATAATCTTTGTAATCGTTATAATCATTGTAGTCGTTGTAATCTTTTTTGTAGTCTTTGTAGTCCTTTTTATAGTCTTTTTTGTAGTAAAAATTATGAGGGTTGTATTTTTTAGTATAGTTATTGTAATATTTCGGATTTTGTTTTGATTGGTATGAATTTGAGGAGGATATTGAATTTTGGACTGAATTTAGATTTGGATTTGAGGGTGAAGCTGAGTTTACGCTATTTGAATTTGATATTTTAAAGGAAAAATCACTTAAAGGCTTGTCCAAGTTGCTATCGGGGGATCTTTTTTTCGGGTAGTAAGATTGGTATGATTTCCTTTGGAATTTTTTTGAGTTGATTGAATTATTGATTGGGATGGTTGAAGATAAAGGCTTGTCAAGAGGACTTAGCAGGGTTGATATTGATTTTATTGAAGAGGAGGAGTTGTATGGAATTATTATTTTATTTGGGTTGCTTATGTGTTTAGTTTTATTGACATTGAAGAAAGATATTGATTCCGGGTTTGATTTCACTCTTATAGATTTGTTTGAGTATTTGTCTGTGATTGTGTTTGAGGGATTTATTATAGAGTTTGGGTTATCAGTGGTGATGTTGTTGTTGTTGTTGTTGAAGGCAGAAACGGAGTTAGAAGGATCATGTTCAGTTTTTATATTTGATTTGGTTATATTTGTAGGTGAATTTGAATTTAGTGAATTATTTGTATTTGATTTTGAAGAGGCTGTCGTGTTATAATTTGATTTATGGAATGGATAAGAAAGTCTTCTATAAGTATTGTAGCCATGAGAGTAAGTATTTGTATGAAACGAGGTGTTATTATTATTATTGGTATTGGTATTGGTATTGGTATTAGTAGAAGTAGTGATATTGGTGGTATTATTAATAGTAGTATTTTTGGTATTGTTGTTATTGTTGTTATTGTTATTGGATTTTATTGAATTAGGGGATGTTAGAGATTTAGAAGACATTATCAGAGAATATTATAATCGGGTAATGGAGGTGAATAGTATAGTGTAAAGTTGGAGAGAAAATATAGTTAACAAATATAATACGATGTAAAAAAATATAGTAGGAAGTTGAGGCGCTATTTCAAGTATTGGATAGACAGTGAGATAAATCAATAGATATGAAGAAATAAAAACAATAAACAATAAAAAGCGTGGAAACAATGAAACAAATTAGAAATATTATCAACTTAACAAGATAGAAATTAAAACTAAAGACATTGAATTACTTTTTGTTTTTGTTTTTGTTGTTGTTTTTGTTGTAATTAAGAAATTTCTGTTTTTCTGATGTTTCTCTTTTGTTGAATTGCTATGTTCTGCTGTTGTTGTTTGATTTGAGAGTGTATCTATAGGTCGATATATTATGTATATACGGTATATACATATAATATATATAGATATATACAGAGATATATATCAAATATATACCAGGTATGGAAGGAGTCCTTTGTGGATATTGAAAAATGCAGGACAAGATCAAGCAGAAAACAAGAATATCAGGCACAGCAGACAGGAGTCTCTTGGGCTTGGGGGTCTGATTGGAGCACAGTAGAGTAGAAGATCAGGAGGATTTGGTAGAGTATAAATAGCAGATCAGAGATGCGATGGTGGTTGAAGCAGCTATCGTGGAAAGGTTGTTTTGGATGAGCTGTGGCTGTGAGATGCACTTTGAAGAGAGAGGTAGAGAGCGAGAAATGAACAGCTGGACAGTGAATGTATCGCAGAGAGGAGCCAGAGAGAAACCAGAGGAAACCAGAGGAGTTGCAGTTGGTGAGAAGCTGGAGCTGGAGTTGTGGAAGAAACAGAAACTGATTATATCGTCGTCTCTTTTGAGCCGGCGCTGCAAAATTTGCGGTCGGTGGTCAGGTGATACCATGAGTGGGCCGGGAAAACGAGCAGGCCGGACCGGAAGTGCGCGTGCTCAGACAGAGTTTACGAGAAGCTTTTTGTGCGATGCAAAGTCGAAGTCCGTGGTTCGCAAACCTCTCACGTCAAGCCTGTCGTTGTCGCCGGACGTGGGCTTCTCGTTGGACACAGTGCTAAGATGGAGGAACTCGATGCTACCATTGGAGCTCTTCAAGTTCTTCTGAATGTACTCTCGCATTATGACCATGGCTGCGTCTCTGCACAACTCCTTCAAGTCGCTTCCCGTAAACCCCTCGGTCATTTCGATGATGGTTTGCCAGTCAAATAACTCGTCGTCGAGCTTGGTGTCCTTCAACAAGATCCTCAATATCTTCGATCTTTGCTCTTCGTTGGGCTTGTTGATTTGGAACTTCTTGGGCATTCTTCGCAAAAAGGCACTGTCAATGTCGTTGGGTCGATTTGTAGCTCCCAACACTAATATTCTGCCTGACGATATCAACCCATCCCACAACGACATGAATTCAGCTTTGATCGTCGAGGTGATCTCATGATCGTTACTCTCCCTCTTTCTCAAAAACGAATCAATTTCATCGATGAATATTATACACGGTTGCAATTTGTTAGCCAACGAAAAAATTGCACTCACCAACTTGTTTGATTCTCCATACCACTTATCCATTATTGACGACATCTTGATTGATAAAAAATTGGCTCCACTTTCATTGGCCAACGCTTTGGCCAACATTGTCTTCCCACACCCTGGTGGCCCATACAATAACACCCCCTTTGGTGCTTGTAGTAACGACGAATAACTTTGAAATAAATCTGGAAATGTTAGTGGCAATAAAACTGACTCTTTTAAGTCGTCGATTATATTATCCAATCCTCCAATATCATTAAATGATATATTAATCTCCTCCGGTGTAACAACTGATTCCAACAAAAATAATTCGTAATCATTAAAATCAATCTTCTTAAATTCTGGATTGTTCTTCAATCTCTTTAATGTGCTCGATACCTTTTTTTTAGTATCTTTGGACTTTAACCCACTGGGTCCTCCCTCATTTTCAACAAATTTTAGTAGCTGATTAACAATATAATAAACTGCTACTCCTGCGCTCACCGATAAAACTAATTCTGTAACAATATCTTTAATGGCTATTTGTTTCATTTTATTCATCAACAAATATTTACTGCTAACAATGATATAATAATGATATAATAATATGCTAATAATGTTCTAATAATATACTAATAATATACTAATAACAATATAATTTAATATAAGTAATAACAAACAAAAATTTATAAATCAAAAACAATAGAATATTAATTATATTTTGTTTCCACTAATGCTATTGGAATAAATAACAACTCGAAAAAAACTCGTCTTCCAACTAAAATAAAATATTGCTCATGGATGAAACTTAAGTTAATTTTTCTTGCTTCCTTCGATTGGGGTGCTTTCAACCTTTTTGCTTTGCCCTTCATCTCCCCCAATTAAAAAATTTTCAGCGTCCGAAAAACTGGACTCTAGGGCTCCACGAACAACATCGTACGCCTATCGAAACAGTACTTGCGATACGGTTGTCAACTCACTGTACGGTAGTTCGATGTTCGACTAATCGTGTTTGCCATCAACATGTGACACATTCCCTCGGTATTCTTTCATCAGATCAACAAGTCAAACGCGTCTTTTTCTAATTCACATTTCTTCACCATCTTTTTGTAGAGCTTTCTTCGGCTTTTTTTCACTTTCATGTTTCGACTTTTCTTAATTTTGAATTTGTTGCAAATCTTGCTATTCTTCTCTCCTTCCCCAATAATCTTTTTAATTATATCACCGATTTCTTCTTTCTCACCATTTCCATCATTCTTCTTTCTCTTTTTATATCCAAACGTCTCTTCAAGACTGCTATCTCTCAACTCTTTTAGAAAACTCAATTCTTTTGCCACTCTTTTTATCGAACTTTTTCTTGAATCGATTTTCCTTTTTGATTCACTTTTATCATTTTTGCTGCTACTCATTGTAATATCGCTTCCCTCAGCTTTTCTACTCTTCTTTTGCTTCATATCATCTTTATTTAAACTTGTAACATTCGATGTAAATCCGCTATCATTGATTTTCAAATTTTTTATTTGATTAATCGATAAGCTTTTATCTTTTATCGATAATAACGAATTATTTTTCTCTTCTTCAAAGTTAACTTTAACTTTATAATCTTCATCAACCATTTTATCATCAATCTTATCTATCTTATCGACCTTTTCTTCAATATTAAGATGCGGTTTTAAGTTTGAAATAAATGAATTTCTAAAATTATCAGAATTTGGATCAATTATAATTTGATTAACATCATCACTTTTATTTGATCCTTGATAAATTACAAAATACTTATCTTCATCTTCATCTTCATCTTCATCTTCATCTTCTTTTTCACAATTGGTAATTTTCTTATTGTCATTTTCAAATATCAATTTACTTTTTATTGGTCTTGGTGTTGATGTGGCTTCTGGTAATTGAATCGTATTTTTATAATTATCTCCATAATTATCTTGTTTGATTTTGAATTCAATAAAATCATTCAATAAAAACTTAAGATAAATCAATGTATTATTATCTATAATTGAAACATCTCTTTTAAATAAATTAATTAATATTTTCCTATTGATTTTTTTATCTAATAGTAGGTTTAAATTATTACCCAAAATCTTACTTTCTTTTTCGTTGTTATTATTCTCTTTAAAATTATTATTGCAATTTAAATGATTTTCAATAAACTTTTCAAATCCATTAATAAATGGTGTATTAAAACAATCAAATTTAATACTATTATCAATATTATCAATATTGTATTTACTGTTGTTGTTAGAAGTGTCAAAACTGATCCTTTTCATAGAAATAGGAGTTATTAAATCATCTGGGTTATAATAACATTGATCATTTTGTGGGTTTTGAGATGGAGATAAACCATCAAAAATGATTTTATTTTGGCTTTTAATTGGGGACGAATCAAGGTTTATCTTATTCTTATTCTTATTCTTGTTTATCTCACTTTGCTTGATTTTTCCATCATTTGTCTTGAATATTGATATTTTAGTATCAAGATAAGATATATCCATATTTACTGAACTATTTTGAGACAATTCAATTGAATTGCAACTTCTTGAAGACAAAGATTGGTTTTTATTTTTTGAATCATTTTTAATTGAATTGAAATCTTCATCACTTAGTTCAATGATTTCTGTATTTTTAGGAAAAAAAGATTATAATAAAAATAAAATAATCAAAAAAAGAAAAAATGGTTAATTATTTTATTTTATTTTATTTTATTTTATTATTTTATTTTATTATTTTCTGTTTTTTT
>JAKTTS010000179.1:0-27534 GCA_030560485.1 Ascoidea tarda (nom. inval.) | reverse complement strand
AAAAATAAAAATAAACATTTTTGTTTTGCTTTTATGTAGAAAACATGATTTATATTAGTTTGACAATCAATATTAATTATTAATAAAATTCTTCCTGATTTTTGTGTGTAAATTTATCTTGATGATTACTTGATTTTAGATTACGTTTCCTCTTACAACTTTTTGTGTGGTAATGATGTTTTAATTGTTAACATAATTTACAAAAATAAAACAAAATTTTAAACACAAACACATAAAAACTGATTAATACGCTACTTTTAGTAATTATCAAAATCAATTGTAGTAATCAACAGACTGCTAGCATAGTTCAATAGAGGTGTATTAATGTCAATAAAAGAGTACCAGATCCAAACATTAATATAATTAAGATTCCAACTTCTTAGAATAGTTATATAAATTTAAAAATAACAAAACTATTTTAATTTATACATTTTTAAGATCTTGCAAGTATTTGGGTATAAAGGTGAACAAATCTGTTTATTAACTAAACTGATTAATATATACATACATACATGATGATGATGATGTTTTGCTTTCTAGAAAAAGCCTAAAATCTAAATTTGTGAATTATTTCTTGATCAGTGTTAGTTTTTGTTTGAATATTTTAAAAAATTATTAGGAATCTAATAATATTACAAAAAAGTAATAATAAGATCTTCCAATTTGCAGTTAAAACAATAAAAACTTGAAAAGCACAACAATAAAAATATTAATAAATTATTATATGCAAACAATTCCAAACAATAATCAAAAAATGATGATTGTGATATAATTTCAATAAACATTGAGCAATTTTCTAATTTATTTACTTAATAATAACTTTAAAAATGTCGATACTTTCAAATGAGAAATTTTCTAGAACAAGAGATATATTTGGCACCAGATTTGCATAGATAAATAAAAAAGGAGTTTGAAAATTGCTTTTAATATGCTTTTTTCAGCAATAATACATGCTATGACTTGGTTTTCCCTAGTGATTATATTTGTTTCAAGACAATTTGATATTAAGTTTTTGAATTAATATTGCTATATATACAACCAAAAAAATTATTTTAATTTGAAATAACTGAAATAATGGTAAAACCGATTTCTATCTGCTTTAAAAATCTGATTAATATCCTTTTACCTTTAGTTGAGAACTTGATAACTTGATAACTTGAGATGCTATCTGTTTTTATTTGACTTTCTTGTTGAATGGTGATTTCTTAATGCATGTTGTTACTTGAAAATGGATTTATATTAGCATTATTAGCTCTCAAGCCTTCATTGATAATATAGCTGTATACTGATTTTATGATTTGGGGTTTTGGGTTCCCAGTTTGGCATCTTGAAGATCAATGTTTACTTATTTCCTTGTTGATATACTAGATTGTTTATCTAATGAAAATTCGAAAACTATTTAATGTAGATTGCGTGAGGTTGATAAAAAGATAAAAAGCTGTAATTCGCTTACAATTATAAATCATAAATGTGTATTCTAAAAGCCGGAAAATTAAAAATACTATATATTATTATTAATAAGCAAGCTCAGAATCAGAATCAGAATCAAATGATAACGATAGTGTGCAATACAAGTCGACCTGTTGAAAAATAAAATTTGCTTTTGGATTTAGTATAAATTAATTAAAATAACAAAACAATAACTTATTTAATTTGACCGAGAAAATTGATAAGAACATTTCCCTCAAAGCAAACTGTTTTAGGAAGACATTTCCGATTACACCAAGGTAAGCTAAACCTGATCATCTGTTAAAATACTTTTCTCAGGCTTATAGTTCTTCAGTTATAGTTGTGCTTGAATTAATTTTCACTTAAATGTTGAAATTAAAGAACAATTGAAATTCTTTTATTTTCCGAGAACTGATTTCCATTTTTAAGCTAAGTATTCTGGAAAAAGAAAAATAGATCTGCACGATCTGCACGATCTGGTTTCATTGAAAAAACAAGCAATTTCTCAGACAGATAAGCTTTTTTTCTCTTAGTTCCGCGCTAGATATGTGTCCCTCCATCTGCGAAACAACATTTAACTGAATTTCAAGTGGAAGACATAAATGGCGATCTTTAGGAGACAATTTGCGCCAATAACAAGTGTTAAGAGTTGTTCTGTGACAAAATAGAGTTGACAGAGATAGGCTACCAGCATAAAGTTGTTGATCTAATCTAGAGATAACAGTTTGGGTTAGTGCTGTGCTTCTTGTTTGATTGTTCAACTTTTCTAGATTTATGCAATTTAACCTTAGCATATTCCAAAAGTTCCAGAAAGCTTGGAGTTACCACCTATTTTATTAGCCAAATCTCAGTTGTGCAAATCTATCGGGATTGTGTTTGGCAATTAATAAGAACAGCTATATTAACAATTGCCTTAAAGGCACCGTTGCTTTATCAATTTAAAAGAACAAAAAAGACCCTGTGATTTCTTTAAATTGCAGTTGGGTTTGTGAAGCAAAGTTTCTGTAATGGAGTAATGAGTAGAAACCCAATATATATATATATAAATAAATAGACCGATTCTCTGATGTTGTATTTGGAGTTGATTTTCTTGTGTTTTGTAGTATCTTTTGAAAGTAAAACTTTGACTAATCAAAGCAACTTTTTATAATGGTTGGGAGCAATGCATTCTCATCGGCAATGCTTCTTCGTAAGAAGAACTTGTCAGATTTAGCAGAACAAACTTCAACTTTTGTTGGAGTTGATATTGCTTACATTTTACTATGTTCTGTTATGATTTTTATCATCACACCAGGTATTGGATTATTTTATGCTGGAATGCTAAAAAAGAAAAATAGGTTACAATTGATATTGCAAAGTTATTTGGTAACGTCAGTTGTTACAATTCAGTGGTATTTAGTGGGTTATTCATTAGCTTGTTCAACGACATCAACTTCTGAACTCATTGGAAACTTAAGAATGGGGGGTTTAATGAATGTTAATGAAGGGCCATTAATAGAAGGTGGAAGCATTCCTTCGATTGTTTATTTTTTATTTTCATGTTTTTTCGCTGTTGCAACAGTTCAGATTTTTGTTGGTGCCATTGCAGAGAGGGGTCGATTATTACCATCGTTAGTCCTATCATTTTGCTGGGTAACTATTGTATACTGTCCCTTTGCTTTCTGGGTCTGGGGCACAAATGGCTGGCTTTATAAAATTGGTGCATTGGATTTTGCTGGTGGTGGTCCTGTGCATATAGCTTCTGGGGTTGCTTCCTTATCCTATTCATTGTTTTTGGGAAAAAGAAAAGAATGGAAAGAGTTGGGAAACCTTCCAGAGACCAGAGATTCATCTCCGGTTATTACAATGATTGGTGTTTCGTTAATTTGGATGACATGGTTGTGTTTTAATTCAGGAACTTTGCTCACTGTGAATGTTAGAACTGGTTATATTATGGCAAATACCCAAATAGCTGCTTCGTTTGCATGCTTCACATTTACTATTATTGATTACATTTTGACCGGAAAATGGTCCCTTTTTGCGGCATGCGATGGTGCAATAGCAGGGTTAGTTGCAATTACTCCTACCTGTGGGTTTGTTACAACCTGGGGCGCTGTCATTTCAGCTATAGTTACTGCCACCGTTTGTCGTCTTACTTATAATGTTAACAAATGGTTTGATATTGATGATGTGACCTACTCATTCAACTTGCATGGAATTGGTGGTATGGTGGGTGCAATAATGTGTGGATTATTAGCTTCTCCAAATATTGCAGGTCTTGATGGCGTGACAGTGATTGAGGGTGGTTGGATTTGGCATAACTGGAAGCAAATGGGCTACCAATTTGCTTCTATTGCAGCTATAACTGGATGGTCTTTTGTTTTCACATATGCTCTCTGTTTTCTTATTGACAAGATCCCAGGCTTGAAAATGAGAGTGTCTGAAAGAGGCGAAGAAGAAGGTATGGATTTGTTTGAGCTTGCCGAAACATTTGACGATTTAGTTGGGGTTGCATCTGGAATTAGATACGAGTATTATAATGGCAGAGAACCATCTTCTTCAAAGGAGTCTTCGAGTTATCTTAAAAATGTTAATTCTAGAGTCAACTTCAGCGAGGTTTAGAAAGAACAAATTGTCGATTATTTTCTTTTTATTATTTATAACAAATGATATATTTAAAAATTGAAACACTATACTTGTAATTTACAATTATATTTAAGTTTGAGTTTGAGTTTGAGTTTGACAATTGACATCACATGATTATATGAGCTTATCTAATAAAAAGATCAGAAATACATATCATCTTCAAAATCATTAATTGTATCTTTTCTGCAATAGCTTACAAATTCATCGATTATATTAGGCCACGCTGCCATTGGGTCCCAGTTATCATAAGCGTTATCATCTTTATACTGAATTAAAAAATCCAAAAACATGTTCCAGATATCCTTTGAAATTCCACCCTTTTTCCCCAGTTTGACAAATTCGCACCAACTTGGGATTTTCTTTGGAAACCTGTCTTCCAATAACAATTTCCAATATTCAATGGCTATATCTGGGTCAATTGTTCTTTGATTCTTTTCTATGATGAAACCGAAGGAATACCTGTATAGTTGTTTCAACTTGATATATCCTGTCTCTGATTTCAACTCATCTTCAAAACGATCGAGCAATCTTCTCATATCAGGAAGGGTGTGTGTGTTTTGTGCAGTCCAATATGACACAAATGATTCACGCCTGAATATACCCATTGAAGGAGAATTGAGAACAAAGGCCAAGATCAAGGCCCTTCTGTCTTCGGGTTCAAGGCCCAAGTCCTGGATATAATTTGAAGTCCCATCCAAACCAATTTGCTCTCGATTATCAGGATCTGGATGTAGCAAGGCACCTGTTAGTCAATCATTGAAAACTACTGTTTTTTGAAAACCCGATAGAAAGAAGTGACACATTTACTTACCAGCATAGTTTTGATATATTTTCTCTATATTTGAAAGTGGCAAACTAACTTTTCTCTTGGGGTTCAGAGAAGATCTGTAGCGTGCCGAATCGTTCAGTGACGAAAAGTAACTGTCCATGGCATTGTCAATCATCCAGTGGTTGTTCTTCAAGTAAAAGGAGGCCTCGTTGGTAGAGGAGGCAGTGACCTCGCAAAACCGAGAAACTAGCTTTCGTTGGTTTTCCTGGCGAGTGTTAGTCCAAGCACTTCCAAGGGGTTGCAGTCAGAAGAAACACATACATTTAGCATCTTTATCTTATCTGGCTGGATATAAAGCCATGGAGAGAGCACAATAGGCTCAAAAGCGATCCCCTATTCACGCCAAGGCGGAGGCCTGGTTTCGGAACGGACTCAATCGTTCTTCTTCAACCGAAACGAGTTCGGAAGCACCGGCTCGAGGGTGCTCTGCTTCACACACCACTCGAGAAAGGTTCGCAACTGCTCTTTGGAGTAGGAGTAGCCCATTTCCTTGGGCACCACCAACCCCAAGAAGGAGTGTATTCTGTCGGCCTGCAACGAGCCATGCAGTGTGAGCATGTAGCTGATAAAGGGCCAGTAGTTTTGCATCGCAGCCTCATACACCTCGGATTCGTTCTCGTTCTCAGCATCGATGATGTTGTCGTTATCGTTTGCTGCGTCGATCGAGGCCCCCTGGTTCTTTTTCGCAGCTTTGGTTCTCTCCTTCTCGTTTTCAACAACACTGTAGGTGCTTGGTGTAGCTTCTTCTAACACGCCCTGCTTGATCCAGAAGGTGATGGATTTTTTCAATATGCTCTCTGACAAATCAGGAAACCGATTTTTAAGCTCTTCTATACTCAATCTGGGCTTCTCTTGAAAATTCATTATAACTGTGGCTTTGTCTGGGGAAACATTGAATGTTTTCACCCGGTCTTCTAATTCGAGCTCGATTTCAACTGTTCCTAACGTTGGCAACCAAACAAGCTCGCGATCTCTTTTCAATTTTTTGAAGTTTGACGAATACAGATCACACTGTTTCTGGATTTCTGCAGGAAATGTAAATTTTTCTTTTTTCAATCTTGATATAACATTAGGCCAAAACAAACGAGACAATACCGTTGAATGAAATTTGCTGTTTTCTCCATTGTTTTTATGCAATATACTATCCATTGTTTCAGAGTCTGATATATCCTTTACCATCACTTCTAATGAATCAAACTCGGATTCTCCAAATCTCAATTTTAATAGTTCGATCTTGCTAATGATCTCGTTAATATTGTAATCCGTGAGCTTTAGTAATTGAGAAGATAAAACCGTTGTAATTTCATTAAGAAAAATATCCTTTGGATGAAACAAAGTTATTAGCGATTCGATAACATCGTTGACTTTGGATTTTTTAAAATCAGGTAAAGCATCAATAGGATCCGGTGTCCAACTTAACTCTTCTTGAATATCAACAACTACTTTATTGTCACTGCCGCCATTAACAGTGGCTAAAGTCGTCACATTATAATTATTGATTTTTTTAATTTTTTCAGTTTTCTTCAACTCTTCACCTAATTCACTCAATTCATTATTTTGGTCATTTAATAGACCATGCACAATATATTCAATTGTATCTTCTCTCTCTTGAAGATACTTTCGAATCGGCCTGCAAACTTTATCCAACAATACACCTCTTGGATCAATAATTAAAAATATCTTAATCGTCGATATGTAACACGTTATAATATCAATTGTATTTGCACCGGCTAGTAGCAATCTCTTTGTACACAACATAATAAAAGTATTAACTAAATTACTTCTTTGACTTGAAGTTTTGAGCGATTGCCGTAACTCCTTCAACGCGATGATTGAATTGGGAAAATCAATTAGTATATCAAAACTCTCAATTATTCTTAGATTCACTAGTTCTGAATCAGCAATATTTTTCAAATTTTTGAATAAAAAATTAGATGTTTCTTTAGCATCCTCATTTTCCGAGTTAGAACTATTATCAAAATCATTCTTACGTCCGAAATCATGAATGTTTTGCCTTTTTGATGTCTTTATATGAATCGGAGAAGCCTGAATGTCATCATAATTATAATTATAATTAAAGTTATTATTATTATTATTGTTATTATTATTATTTGTGAAACCTGAGCTATTAGCATCTCTAGAAATACTGCTATTAACCGTATTGGTATTATTGTAGTAATAGTATTCATCAAAATCATTTATTAATAAAAACGGAAAATTTATCAATTTAGGAACAATTTCTGATTTAATAAATAAATATATCTTTTCAAGTAGAAATTCATCCCAGATCTTAGAGCAATTGGTAAAAATGTAATTTTTGAGATACAGTTGAGTCACTTTAGCTATTGTGAAATTGAGATTTTTAGTCAAATCAATGTTTATTAAAATATTGCTCAAATTAAGTAAATTGACAAAATCTGACGAGTTATTATTAAACAAGTAGTTTTGGTATAGCTTATCCAAGTTTTCAATGAAATTAAAATTAGAAATAATATTAAACTGATTATCATTTTGCTCATTTAAATTCGGTGATAACAAAACAGCTTGAAATAAAGCATTTAATGATTTATCGATAACCAATATTTGATCTGAATTCAAATTCAAAAATCTCAAGGGAAAAAAATAATGGTCTTTGATAAGTTTAATGGTTTCAATAATTTTCACTGTCGTTTCTTCATTAAAATCTTCTATTTTGCTCCGGTATTCATCTTGATGTCTGGTCTCCCCATGTTGGGCCTGATCTTTTCCAATTGATTCAATTTGATTATTGTGTAAACACTCTGATAAATCACCCACAGCCTTTTGAGCAAAACTGTTTCTGATCAATTCCACATAAACTTCAACCAACTGATCTTCCAAACCAAATATGTTTTTGATTGCTCGCTCAATCACAATGGGAGGGCTGACATTGGCTTGAAAACCGGACAACCACTCAACAACAAGATTGAAATCAGTTTCCACATCAAGATCCGAATTGGCGTAGGCAAAACCTACACTGCTGACTAGCGAAGAAGGAACAGGAAAAACCCTGAAGAAGTCGTCTTTCGAAAAGCAGATTGATTGCAACATCGAACTATGGCTAGTGCTACTTCTGACCTCTGGCTCCAACCACTTTGTTCAGCTTTGGTCTGTCTCAAAGAGATGGATAGTTATCGCTTTTTCGCGCTGGTGTGTTTACAGAAGCATTTCTGGGTGTTGGGTGTCTTTCCGAAAATGTCAGTTGAGGTTTGAGGTGAAAACAATTTTTTCGCTTTGATGAGCAATGAATTAGAGAACGAGAAAACAGTGGGAAGAAAATAGTTGATAGCATTTTAGTGAGAGAATGACAGAAAGCGAATTAATAGCGGTCGAAGCAGTTGATGCTAAGAGCCAGGAGCCTTCTTCTTTGCACTACAAGCGTAAAATATATCGCCAGGAGCAGGAAAAGAAACGTAAAGTGCTCAAGAAAGTGAACTTCGAGAAAAATCTTGCAGAAATAGATATCAATGATGAAGAGATAGACCTTCCTCGAAAGAAATTTTACAGGCAGAGAGCTCATTCAAATCCCTTTTCAGACCACCAGCTAGAGTATCCTGTGTCTCCCTCACACATGGACTGGTCCAAATTGTACCCACATTACTATGATTCTACCAACAATAAAATGACCAGAGAAGTGACAATTGCTGATATAGGTTGTGGTTTCGGTGGTTTGATGATCCAATTATCTCCAGAATTCAATTCTAAGCTAATCTTGGGAATGGAGATCAGACTACAAGTCACAGAATATGTCGAGGATCGTATACTAGCTTTGAGAACCAAACACCTCAACGAGCCTATAAATAATTATCAAAATATCTCTGTATTAAGAGGAAACGCAATGAAATTTTTACCAAATTTTTTCAAAAAGAGCCAATTAGAGAAAATATTTTTCTGTTTCCCCGATCCTCATTTCAAGCAAAGAAAACATAAAGCGAGAATTATTTCTTCTACATTATTAAGCGAGTACGCTTACTGTTTGAAAGAAAATGATGGTATAGTGTATACAATTACCGATGTTTTAGATCTACATAACTGGATGGTCAGACATCTCGATGAGCATCCATTATTTAAAAGATTGTCAAAGGATTGGGAAGATAGCGACAGATGTGTTCAAATAATGATCAATGCAACTGAAGAAGGTAAAAAAGTTGAAAGGAATAAGGGTGACAAGTACGTAGCCTGCTATAGAAGAATTTCAAACCTACATTAGTTTATATTATTTATTTATTTTCGGATTGAATGTCTTTATACACTTTGATTAATGTATCGCAATTTTGTGTAGTCAATTGGAACGCCTCTTTATATAATTGTATCATTTCACGCAATACTTGTTCTTTTGTCTTAATACCAGAACAAATATTTTTCAATTCCATCTCTAAATTTTTCCTTAAAAAAGGTTTTGATAAACTAATATTGTTATTAAAATCAATGCTCTCAAATCCCTGGACCAATCCCATTCCCAATTCGCTTGGAACTAAACGTTTAATTGTGCCCACTTTCTTTTCACTAATATATTCTCGTGTTTTAATTTTTTCAATATGTTCTGCAATGGTTGCATCTGTCCCAATACCATTAGCATCCATTAGCGAAATCAATTCAGTTTCTGTCAAGTATGAAGGTGGCGCCGTAAATCCATCTTTAATATCGCATTTAAATATTGGAACTTCCTCATTCAATTCAAGTTCAGGCAACATCTTAGTAGTTGAGACCCATTTGGAATAGTTATAAACCTCCAAATAATTTAGCTCCCTCACTACAATTGAGTTCGCAGTAAAGGTCTCTGTCCCCCACTTTAACGTTATTGTAGTCGAATCACCTTTACCATCATCAGAACAACACGCTAAGAAATGCCTAACAACATATTCATATATTGTTTTCTCTTTTGCATTCAAATTTGCAGACTGACTAAGATAGTTTACTGGGTGAATTGGTGGATGTGCCTCATCATTGTTTTTTCCAGTTCTAGGTTGACAAAACTTATTATCTTCCAACAAAGATTTTGCATAACTACCCCATTTACTATCTTGAGTTTGCTTTTCAATAAACTCCTTTAAATTCATTTTTTTGGGAAAAGAATCAGTCTCAGTTCTTGGATAGGATATAAACCCCTTAGTATACAAAGACTCTGCAGCAGATAGTGTGTCCTTTGCACTGAATTTGAAAAAAATTGAGCATTTTTTCTGCAATTCAACAGTTGTTAATGGCAATGGCTTGTAATTTATCTTGGGTTTTTTAACTATATTGCTGACTATTGCCTTGTCAGAAAATGCTAAACAATTTTCAAGTAATGCAGTAACATAAACCCTATCAAAAATATGTCCTCTTGACCACTTGAAACTATGTTGGATTCTGCCCTTCTTAACTATCAAATCCAAATACCAGAATGGTTCTTTAATAAAAGATCGAACTCTTTTATATCTATCAACCACAAAACCCAAAGTTGGGAATTGGCAAGATCCGTAAGATATAATTCTTTTTTCGGCTTTTAAATCGGCAAAATTTCTTTGATACGATGTTGTTAAAAATCTAGTGAATATAGCACCTGTTCTTAGGTCCAACTCCATTCTGGTTCCAACAGCAGCAACTGCATTTTTGTCTAGTTTTATAGGATTCAAAGCTGCTCTTACAATATGAGATTTTTCTAAATGAGAAAATTGTGCTCTCAAAGCGTTTTCAATACTGAATAAAGGATATTTGCTTCGAACACTCTGAACTATTTCATAACCAATATACTCGCCTTCCCTATCACAATCAGTCCATATCATTAGTTTCAGACTACCAGCTGCCTCTTTGACAATATTCTGGATGATCTTTGCACTATCTGAAGTAGCCTTTTCATATATCTGAGCTTCAAATAACTTAGAAGCAGTTATTGTATCCCACGATTTATATTGGGATGGAAAATCATGAGAATAAAGATGCCCACTCACTGCAGTCATGGTAACATTGGATCTTCCATTGCCATCTTTGAAATCAAAGGTAAAATCGTAGTTTTTAACATATTTATAAGTCGAGCTTCTGGTTTTCACATTACCACCACCAAGTATTCGAGCCACGCTCAGTGCGATTGAATTCTTTTCAGCAACACAGAGGACTTTCATGTTTAGTGTTACTTTTTTTTAAACAGAACAATTCTTCTGATTCAGTGATAATTTTAAAGTTTCGTAGGCACTTTTTCGAATTTCCAAATTTCGCGCTCGTGTTTTTTTTTTCCTGATTTTCCCCGATTATCAATGTGAATAAAATGAAGAGTGTGGTTTTATTTGATAAACTAGCATAGTTACGTCCAGAATGTACGTCAATGTAGAAGAAAAAGAGAATATAAGTCATGTTTCTGATGCTGATGCTGATTTCGATGATGATATTGTTGATTTCGATAACCTTAGTGAAAATGCAAGTGAAGAAGATGAAAAACTTACATATGGTAACAATTTAGTCGACGTAAATGCTGATGAATCAGAGAATGAAGATAAAGCAGAAGAATTATCCAATGAAGAAGACGAATTTGAAGTGGAAGATAAGAGCAAAAGTGTTGATAAAATTTACAACAGAGATATTGAAACAAATGAAGAAAAAATTACAAAGTCAAAAAAAGCAGTCAAAAGCACTTTAAATATTTTTTCTGGTGACGATGATGATTTTGTTGAGGTAGTTAGTAGAAAAGATAAGGAATCTGTGATAACTGAAATACCTGACTCAAGAAAGGATGATTCCAATGATTATGAGTCAGTTCAAATGAGTGAAAATAAAAGATCGTTTAATCATCACGATAATAAATCTTCCGAAGCCGAGATTAGCAAAAAAAATAAATTGGATAAGCATTTAAATAATGGGGGTTTAAATACATATCAAAAGATCTACAATAGATTAATTGATGATAAAAACGAGAATTTGAATGATTTGAATGATTTGGATGATTTTCAATTGTATCAACAATATAAATTTTATTTAAAAAAGTATCCATCATTTCTTACAAACAGTTATCCCGAATATGATCCTGAAATTAGCAGATTACAGAATAAATTCAACAAACTTAAAGGCCATTTTGACACATACACCACACAAGATCTTATTGGATTGGATAAAAAGTATTACAATTTTGTTAGAAAGAGCCAAATTCTTAAGCGAAAATTTCAAATAAGAAACAATGAAATTTTAACCGAAAAATTAAATGGAATAAAATTAAAGCCGTTTTCTCAATATTCAAGTTTATGGTATCATGGTCGAAAATATTTGACGATTAATCATATAGGCAAAGTATGGATTGAAACCAATACACAAACACCAATAGTTTCAATTGAAAGTTTTAACAAAAGCAAGCTTCGAAATTACCATTTTAATGTTGAAAATTTTTACGATATTGCATTTTTAAGTGAAAAGGGCATTTTGTTGGGAATATCTGGGTATTATGATTTGATTGAAAACAATATATGTGTTGAAGAATTGGTGAGGTTGAAGAGAAAATTGAAAATATTTTTTAAACCACATAATTTTCACGAGTATCAAAACAGTAGCAGTAATTATGATAATAGTGGTGAATTTATTCAAAAACACTCATTGGAGATTGATGTTGAAGTGTCTAAAAGTGAATTTATCAGTTGTATTACAATTGCTAGCAATATTATATTTATATTCATAAGTAGCGGGAAAGTGTTGAAGTACAATTTAGTCAGTGGATTGGCGATTGGAATTGAAAAGCAACTTCCAGTATTAGCGGCTATTGGAAATAATGAGTATTTGTTTAGTATCAGTATACGGAATTACCAGACGTATAAGTTGAGTTACAATTTGATTTCAATTGATGGTGAAAAGTATCGTGAGAGTGTCATTGTTCGAGATGCGATTTTTGATGTAATACTGAACAACCGAGATTACGAGTACAGGAAAAGTAGAAGGAAAGAGAGAATAAACGGGAAAGGGGATTTTAAGAATGAATATTTGAAGGGGATATTTTTTAATGAGATTAATAACAATCCATGTTTATTAGGGAACGATGATATTTTGTACATGATCAAAGTGAATCCTGATCGAGGAGAGAGGGAAATTGAGAATGCTTTGGTTCCTGTGTTGAATATGGGGGAGGTATTTAACAAGTATAACGAGTATCATGATGATTTGACGTATATAGGGTTGGGGATGAATGAGAACCATTTGCAGTGCTTGGTATTCAAGACGCCATTTAGCAAGTTTCCGACATATGAAGAGAAAAGGGTGAGGTTGTTTAAGAATGGAAAGTGGAGTGAGAATTTGAATAGGATGAATGGTGTGTTGCCTGAGTTTTGCAAGGAGAACAATAGTATATTGGTTAATTTTGAGGTGATTAAGAATAAGAATTTCTCGAGCTATTTGAGGAGAGGGTATCTTAATTCTGGGTTTAATGAGGAGAAAAAGGTCATTGAGAGTATTGAAAAAAATATTGAAGAATTGGATGAGGATAAAGTCAGCAAGGAGCAGAAGTTGGAGTACGTTCGGATGTATTTTGAGAAAGTTGAGCATAAGAAAGAGAGAATAGAGAAGATAGTTGAAAGACAAAAGTTTTCAATAAACAACCAAATTTACGAGGAATTGCTATTACAAGAGATTGAAAAAAAGGAGATAATAAGTAAAGTCGAAAAAGATGAAGATGGAGATGGAATTAGGGAAATAGTGGAGAATAAGAAAAACGAATTGATTAATTTGAAATTAAGCTATGATAAAAGCATATTAAAACTTTTTTTGGAATTATGTCAGGAAGGGAAATTAGAAGATGCATTAGAAGCAGGGAAAAGTTTGAAATTGGAAGAGAGTTTTAATGCAGCAATGAGAATTGTGAGACGGTTGGAATTAAGATTTTTTCACGAAAAAATGGCTGAAATCCAAAAGAATAGGATATAAATAAAAATATTAATGAGTATGTAGTGATATATTGAAAGATAGTTATACGGTTCACGTGATGAGATGTTTAAACTTTTTTTTTTTGATTACATTGATAATAATTTTTTCCTGATTTGGAATTATATAGATAGAGTTGAAACCAACACTGTGGATGTAGGGGGATGAAAAAGATAAGATTTATTGTGTGGGTATGATGATATGAGAGTGTTTATTGATATGATATGATAAGATAAGATAAGATAATTAAAAAAGAAAATAATTAAATGATGGTATGTCTGTTTATACCAAGAATGATTTTCTTGTCTTTTTCACCGTACCATTTATTATAAACAAAACAACCAACCATTGTTAGTAGACAGGAAATGAAGATCAAGGGCACAAAAACCACGATAACAAATAGGATGAAAACTGTGGCATCAGCAAATAGGATACCAAAGGATATACCAAAGGAGTAGAATACATATGAGACTGGTGTAATTGATAGTGGGATTAGAACAAGACAAAGAAGGATTAGGATGGTCTATTGAACATGGTGACTGATTAGTATGAGTGATTGGAGCAAGCGGTGAGAGAAGCTGGAAGCAGAGAGATATACGTACGTCCTTGATTGGATTATGTCTGAAATGAAAGGAAAAAGCAGATAGATTTGAAGGCAACGCAGCGATTTGTTGATCTATGGACCTGTAGCAATGGAAAGATGGTTAGTATGTGGATTGGGCTTGAAGAAGAACAAGCAGAATGATACTAACAATTTACAAATTTGATATGTTTGGGCCAAATGGCTGAAAATCAAAGAAAAGATTTTGCCCACAAGCTTTAATATATCGTTTATTCCAGTGACATCAGCGAGAGCTACCACCTTCTGGGTGTTCTCAGAGCGAGCAAAGTCGTTATCAAGCAAGGCCATTGTAGATGAAATGAAGAATGAGATAAAGGATGTGAATCAGAGTGTTGGAGTACTGCAGAAAGGTAGCAATATAATGGATACAATGGTGAGCGAAGAGGACATTTCGAGCTAGAGCGAGCCTGAAGCTATTTTGGAGAGCACACTAAAAAGCATTTGAAAAGTAGCGTAAAGGGTTCCTCATAAACCAACCATAAATGAGAACACTGCTACACCGCTGTTTGTGCCAGTGTAATGGAATATTCCCTCAGAGGATCCCGCAGGTAGGGCTCTGGGTGCAAAAGCCCTATGGCGCGGTGCGGCGTGCACGGGACGGCGGTTCTTTAGGCAGCCGGCGCTGAAAGAGGCAGCCACAACAGCGCGGTTGTAATGGTCAACGGTGGCACTGAAACTGGCATTGAAATTGGCACTGAAATCGGCAGTTTATTTGCTGGCGCTAGCGGCGGTGCATGTGGAAGATAAGTGCCGGTGTCGCCAGGAGGACGGGCGTGCTCTCCTGCTGTATTTACCTCTTTCCTAATCTGACTTCGGCTGGAACATGGCTTTGTGGGAGGTGGAATATATCTTGGGCTGATCTCCCTAGGTTCTCGATCCCCCAACACTTTCTCAAAACCATCAAAACCATTAAAACCATCAAAACCATCAAAACCACCAAAATCACCAGAACCACCACCTCACAATGGAAACCAGCGCCAGCGAAAAGCAGCCCAAGCACGAGAAGACCAGCGTCTTCACGACCGAGCTCCACTCCGTCGACACCCACGAGAGCGAGAGCGACGTTGAGGGGCCTGAGCAGCACAGGCAGCAGAGCGAGGAGTTGTCGTTCGACGACTTCAAGAGATACCTCTTCTTCAAGCTTCAGGCTGGCTACGACAGGGGCAAGGTGAACGTGTACTCCGTCGCACTGTATGTATTCTCTCAGCAGCTCCAGCACCGGACGCACACTAACACTTCCCAGGTATGCTATCTCCCTCTTGAAAGCGTTCAAGGTTAGATACGTCGACAGGGCCATTTTGTTCGCCTTTGCGCATCCAATCGTTGTTGTAAGTATAAATTCTCTTGCACAATCCCTGCTGCTTCTTCTTTGGGTTTGCATTCTCTCAATTGATCCCCAGCTCGTTCGCACTTGGTTGCGACTGACTGTTCAACACCAATTATTGCCGGTTCACTACTAACAACCCTCCCAGACTTTTATCGTCGTTACCTTATTCGTTACCTCTCCTGTGTTGATTCCCTTGTCGATAATGTTCTTCATCAGCGCTTTCATCTCCTTCGTGGTCTTTGTTGGGGCCTTTGCCTTTTGGTTTGGTACAGGTATGTTTTCTTCTTTTCTTCTGACTATAAATCCACACCGGATTCATCTTTTCTTAACTCTCGCTTTTTTCTCTTTTATATCTGCAATTCCCATTAAGCGCCGACACTAACCTTCTCAACACACTGATTCTACATCAATTCATCTTTTGCTTCTCTGCTTTCATCATGTTTATCACAGCTTTTGTCTTGTTGCCTTTGATATTGACCTTGACTGGTTTGACTGTCACCTCCTACTTGTTTGTTTCGACCATTTACAACTTTTACATCTCAAACTACGATCCAAAATCCTTTCAAAGATCCTTCTTGCGAAGATTGGCAAACAAATTTCCTCCATCTATTGGTACAATTGAAGTAGATCCTAAAAAGGCCCAAAAGGAAGAAAACAAATCGAAAATAATCAATGCAACCAACAATGTTCCAGCTTCTCTTTCAAATAAGAGCTCAAATAACAATTTCCAAAATGCAGCTCAATTTCCAGCAGAAATTGATGCCAATCCAACTCTTCAAAACAATCTATTCATTGATCAACTAATTCAACCTCAACCTCAGCCTCAACCTCCAATTAACCCCCAACTTCAATCCCCAATCTCATCTCGATCTCCAGCTCAACAGACTGAAAAATTGTTCTCTCCGACTTATTAATCGAAAATCGAAAATCGAAAATCGAAAATCAAAAAAAAAGAAAGAAAAAAAGATAACTCACAACAACTTCTTTTCCATACTTTTATTTAATTTTCTTTTATCTATATATTTATATTACTTTTTTTTGGTTGTATTATTTTTCTTTATCTTCATCTTCCATGTATTGATTTTGCTTTAGCTATCAATTCATTCCTTCATTCTTTTTCATTCCTTTACGCTTACTATTTTCAAAAAAAAAACTCGTATTTAGCTATATTAAAAGTATGTGAAAATCTATTTTTGATTTAGTTTAAATTTTAATCTAAATTAACCTTATTTGTTTTTCTCTCTCTTTTAGATGTGGTCTCGATCTTTTACACTATCTTTTCTTTATATATATATTTTAAAGAAATATAAATAAAAATCAATTATCAATTCTTAATTATCAAACATCATTAAACAAATCATTGTAAATATCTTGCTCACAACTCTCAATATCCGCTACACTTAATCCATACGTCTTTTCAAAATTATACAAACTTAATGAATCAAAAAATGGCTTCAATAAACTTATGTTCTCAATTTTTTTAACCCCAATCAACCCAGGCCTGCGGTTTTTTTCAATGTCTTCTCGTTCATCAATATTTGTAACCAACTCAATCCTTCGATAATCATCCAACGATGGCCTCTTATACAATCCCATATTGGAAAGCTTATCAATTAACCCAAACAAAACAATTCCTTCATCGTTATCCTGAATACTATAATTATCATTACCCTTACCGCCAATATGACTGCCTCCATTATTACTCTCTCCACTCACGTCAAAATCATATCCACTCGTACCAATTGAATCGGATATAAACAACCAGTCGTTTTGATTGAAGTCTTCCTTTTTTAAACACAATAATAAATCCAACAACTTGCACGCTCCTAACAAAGCATTGCAATCAATCTCTTCAATATCTTCCACTTTTGAACAATCCAAAACATTTTGAAACATTTTTTGTAACTCTGTATAAATCAACGTCCAATATGATGTCAAATGGGTCTCCGAAAACCTCAACACTATTGCTCGAAGACATAAAAACACTTCTTCTTTTAGTGCATTTGACGTTGTCAATATTTCTTCAATCTTACTCATAATCTCTTTCAAATTCAAAATATAGGTGTCTTTTGCCGATATTATCAACAAAAAAACAATCCGCTTCAACTTTAATATCTTTGAATTAATCTCACTCTCATTCCATCCAAATAAGGTCGTGGAACTAGCATTATGTGGCTCAACTTTTGATAAAAACTCACCCATTTTATCCTTATCCGACTCAATCCAATTTTTAATTATAACCTTCCATGATAAACTATGAATCAAACTCATCTTGAAAAATTTAGAATCAACAAATACGTCATTAATCGTTAGTTTCCAGGTTTTAACATTCAATGCCTCCTCGCTCAATTCAACTAATAAATCAAGTAAATATGATGGTAAATTAGGAAATTTCTTGGACTTCAATGCTGGTGTCACGATATTTAACACTATCGACGTCATTGTAGTAGTGAATTTATCATAGTCCTGCACTATACTACTAATATATGGCAATGTGCTCTGAATTGATTTGCAAACCTCTTCCTGTGTAACACTCGCATCTGTCTTTTCATCTATAGCACTTTCAATTTGTTTATAAGAGTTCACTGAAATAGTTAATCGGTCTTTCGCATTTTCATCATTTCGCTCATCCATATCAAATGAAGGCTTATTGGACAGAGACCCAGTTGGAGAAGTTAAAGACACAGATGTCATTGCATCCAAAATCGCACTTTGGTTCGAAGGTCCTCGAGCAGATAGTGTCCCTGATAAGATTTTCATAAAAGTATCTGATATCTCTCTCTTAACCTTCCTCTGCTCGCCAAATTTAGACTTATTTAATTTGTCTCCCAAAATACAGGTAAATTGCAATATAAATGGATAAATATTAGCATAGACATTACCCAAATTTTGAACATCTTTTAAAAAATTCATACTTTGATTCCAAATTTCCTCAACAGCATCACTTTCTAATGATTTCACATACTCAACTAAAAACATTGATAACATCTTGCCATTGAGACTACTAGACGAAAGTAAATGAATTGATATTTTGTATCTTGAACTAACCGCTTCAGGATTCAGTTTCAAATTTATCAAATTAAATATATGAGGAACGGTCAATTGTGGTTTCCCACCATCTAACATGTGTAAAATCTTGAACAATGGTGCTGAAAAATTGCGATCAGCAAGCATTAAGGTTTGCAAAACTTCTAATGGTTGCAACTGATAAAGCTTTTCTAACAATTTTTTAGATCTAAATTTAAGATTAGAAATGTGATAATTTATTGACTTTAAAAAATTCAAATCATTTTGAGGATAATAATCTAAATAGTAATTTGTATCATTTGAATTCTTGAGTTGTAATCTTGTTTTTTGCTCTGCCCAGGACCAAATATTCAGGCATACTTTGGCAGTTTCTTGAATGCAATACAAAATTATTAGTTTTTTGTTTTCTTCTGCAGTTCTGGCCATTGGAGTTTCAACCGCAAATACCCCAGACATCACTGAACCAAAAAAACCAGGGTCGTTGGAATTGGTTTTAGCTGATGTGATTTTGGCTTCACTAGAAGAAATGTAGATGTGACAATAAGATAAAACATCTTCCAACGCGTTCATCAATAAAGCGATAGATTGTCCAATTTCAAATGTCATTTCACGATTTTTTTCTTTATTTATTGTTGCATCATTAACATCATAATTGTTATCAAAAGAATTTCGAATTAGTGAAAAAAAGTCGTTAATCTTAGTGCAAATACATTCTGTCAATGGAGTAATAGCCTGAATTATCGATTCACCAAAATAAACAGTGCTTTCAGATAAAAGCTGAGCCCAATAGTTTATCAAAATTGAATTATTAATTCTTTTCACAGTTAGGATTAAATACTCCAAAAGTTTAATATCCTTAATATTATCAATTTCATCTTCATTCTTAAATAACAAATAGGATTTGGCGTATTCAACCGAAAAAATATTCAACTTCACTTTTTGATCATATGAAGTCTTCAACACAGATGAAATAATCCTTAAAAAACTTACCAATATATAATCATAATTGTAATTATAGTTTATATAAGAGTTTTGACTGGTCTCTTTATAGTTCAAATTATCTAATTTTTGAAAATATTTGAATGAAATCTTTAACAAAATCGATGGAATTCGAGCAAAATCCTTTTCGTTGCCATTTAACAACATTTCAAGCAATGCCAATGAAGTTCTCATTGCTTTTGTGAACGAGCAAATTGATGATAAACGACTCATGGTGCCCTCATCCAACTCTAATGAAAGAAACCTTAAGAGTACGGCGATAATCAAATTTTTGTATGTTGATAAATCAAAGTTGTCTTCAAAACCGGCATTGATTATTTGCATTTGGAGCTCACGATCCAACACAGTTAACTCGTTACTTATTCCACTTATTAATAGAGGTGGATCGACATTTAAAACATTCATAATAGTCTGTACTTGGTAACAGTATAAATCAATATCATCTATAATATATATTCGGGATTTAGAAGCTTTAGTATTCATGATAAAGCTTGTTTTCGCCAATGGAATTGAAATCATTTTAAATAATCGGTTAGAAGACCCAGATTTTGAGGTGGATGAAATCCAATATGAAGCAAGAAGGTAATCGGAAGATCTTTTTACTGCCAACTCATCTAAAACCAATTGAAATGGTCTTGATAAAATTTGGTCCATGAAAAAGTTATTATTTGACAAATTAGCTGTGTGAGTCCAAAGAGCAGAAAACCCACGAAATCTGTCATATTTGTCATGTTTATCTGCATTTAAAAACAAATTCGATAATTCTGACTCAATGTAGTGAGGATCAATGCTAAACTCAAAGCTTAAAATATATTTAACCGATTCGACTTGGTATTTGCTTGAAGGGTCGATAAGACAGTCCCATAGTAATCTTAGTAATACTTTGAGCAATTCGATTTTCTTGAGGGTGCCCAAACTTTTAGTAATTTCATTGAATATTTTTGAAATTCCAAAGGTGATTGAAACAAATGATAAACTGACTTGAGATGGTTGGCCATGAAGGTAGCTATTCTCGTTTTCAAAACCATGTATATTGCTGGAAATATTATATATTCTTTCCCAAGCAGATTTTGCTAAACCCAAACTGTCGTCATTATCAAGTGGGGTATCAATTGATGATTTAAACAGATAGTTGGAAATTTTAGAATTATTTTTGAATCCATCAGATTTTCTTAAATTTTTCAAGTTAAAAACTTCTTCAATGAAAAAATCATTGTTCCAAACAAATTTATTATCGCTACTACTATTGTTATTTTTTGGAATCTTTTCTAGCACATCGTTCAAAAGATCGCAATAATAATATATCATATCATCTCTTTTCTTTAGTGCTTTCCAGACTAGAATAGTTATTGAGTTCAAAATCATTAATGACAAATCAGCGGGTGGAATGGGCGAGGATTGGGGATCGTCTATATTATTCAAATTGTACTGATACAGATATCCAAGAACCTCATTTTTTACTATGTAATTATCATCTGAAATTTTCGAAACTTTGGAATAATAATTCTGAATTATATTATATGTTTGGATGGAAAATTGTTTAAAGAGTTGATCTTGTTTTTCAATTTGATTCTGATCGTTCGATAATTTGCTTTGATTATTGAATAAAGAATGAAGAGCGGTATTATGAATGTGTTCTATTGGAAGAAAAGCTCTTTCGGGAATTAAGCTTAAGATTGATTTGACCAAGTTATACCAATCAAAGTCATTAAATGTATTAGTATCATCAATTAAGTTAATTTTGTTGCAAATAATGTTTGAATTTTCAGGGAAAGGGAGATTAGTGTTCTTTTCTGGGTTTTTATCAGCAATTGATTTATCCTTTTCTTGATCAATTGTTATGAAGTTACTGTTGAAAATTTTTTTAAATAACAAAAGCAAAAGGCTTAAAGGGAGATGTTTTATAATCATTTCTTCTTCATCGACATTGAAGTAGTTGATGGTGAATTTGAATAAAAGTAGTTGATTTTTGTCGATGAGTTTAAATAGATCTGACCAGATATTTATGGGTTCAATGTTATCAAAGAAAGCAGAAACATTTTTTAAGACTTGATTGAATTCATTATCAGTGTTTGAGTTGTTTAAAGTGTTGGGCGAGTTGTTTTGAGACTGAATTGAGTAATTGTTGGTGAAGATATTCAATTGATGATGAAGGATTTGAACCGAAGATATGCAAGGAATGAAAACCTCGGGTATTATAAGAGAGCCAATTTCCCACTTGTCCATTACAGCTAGACAAATTTTATAGGCTTGGATCATTCTTTTGTAGGGAGGCATTGAATCGTGGTTTGTAATGATTTTGTGAGTATCGTCTGACGAATTGTTTTGGATATCTATTAGTTTTAGTAGGCCATTTACTAGTTGAGATTTACCGTATTTTTTGAAATAATTGATTCTAGTGGTTTTTGGTTTTTCCGGACTTGATGATGATTGCTTGTTTGAGTCGAGTATGGGAGGCTGTTTTTGTTGTTCAATTGTACTATTAGTGTCGCTGATAATGTTGGACGACAGTTTCAAAAAAGCTTGGGGTAGTGAGTGTCTATTCTGTAGATTTGATGAATCTAAGAGGTCAGGGCCGAGTAGCCAATTCCATAATCTTCTGTTTAAAGACATGTCTTTTCTCAATACGGTTGAAGAAGCACATATGATTAACTTAGTTAAATCTGAGGGAGTAGCTAGTAGTTGTAGGATGTTTGAGTTTAGTTGCAATTTGGATAGCAATAAATCGAAAAAGCCCCTTTGAACAAAAATGTTGTCATCCTTCAAGGCTTTACAAAAGGCTCTTATTAGTAGACCAGGTTCAGGAGAAACGCATGCTTTTGCTTCGTTGGGTAGATTAGATAATGCGTTTTCCTTCAATGCCTTATTTGACCAGATGTCAGTAGAGTCAAGGTTGAACCTCAATTGGTCTTTATTATCAAGGTTGAATTGGATATCGGTAGCATTTGTAAGAGATATATTGTTAAAGGATGGCAATCTTTTATTGCACCATATTAGAGCGCCCAATCTTTTGTCTGGATTTGATATTATGATTAAAAACAACGATTGCCAAAAAGAGGAGTTGTCATTCAAGTTTTTCTTTAGAGTGTCGATTAGATCTAGCACATCAAGAAAGCTTTCGCTTGATTCGTCGTCAATTGCAGGCAATAAACTTAGCAATAAAGGCTTGATCATGATTTTGAGGCAAATTGGGTTTAGTGTGATTATGAAGGTATCAAACAATTCAATCAAGGAAGGCTTGATGGAAATGGATGCAAAGGACATTAAGGGCAACAAGCCAGGAATCCAGATGGAGATCTGGTTTGATAATTTTTTCAAGCCAATCATTTTGAAAATGTAGGAATAGACCTCAATTGTCTTCATGTGCACTCCACTGGGCAAATTTGGTGATAGACAGTTTGCTAGGTTTTTAGATATTTTCAAAGAGTAGATTTTGGGCAACCAATTTCCCCTTGAATTCGACTGTAAGGATTTCAACAACTTGGCCAAAAAGGAGATGTAGTCAGCCCATTCAACCACCGAATTAAAGATGGAGAGAGACTTGTCCAAGGAGGCAAGATATCTTCTGTCTTTGGAATCCAAGAGTCGTTTGTCCAATTCGTTTTCATCGTCGTTGAGGACGTTGGCGAACTTCGAGTGGTGGGAGCGAAAGGGAATGACCTTCAACAAGGTGTTGTGTTTCAGCGAAGCAGCAAAAGACATGATTAGAGCAGCACAGACAGGAGCAATTGGCAAGAGAACAACTGTTGCTCAGGAGCAGAAGCAGCATTTCCAGCAGCTTCCTCACTGGTAACAGAGGCTCTTTCGTCTCTTTTCTCCAGCGCAGCAAAGGCAAAAAGCCACGGCTGTGGGCCGCGCCGGGTAGCGGAGAGAGGAAGATATACTCGGTGCGAGAGGAAGAAGGAGCCAGAGAAGGAGAAAGAGCAATGGTGGCGAGCAGTTTTTGGATCGTTGGACGAGGCAGTGGTGCTCGAGGGGTGTTTGTGCTGAGGGCCAGGCAGTTTGGGCTGGTGGGTCTTCTCAGGAGCCAGGCGAGAGGCAGCAGCAGCAGCTTTGCCTACGAGGTGGAGCCGGAGCCTATGGCAAGACACTCGAAACCAGCCAACAGTGCTTCCAGAAGCCAGATGGTGGAACGAGCTCCCAAGTTTCTAAGGCCCACAGTCCAGTTGTTTTTGCAGTATCCCTTTTCGCACTGCTTGAGTTTCTTCGTGCTTCAGAGCTTCTTCAAAACTGTTCCCTTTTTCGTGTGCTGGTATTTGTTCTACAAGTTTGACTACAGTCTACCCAACTCATTTGCTGTTTCAAGCGAGCTCATTGACAATGGAACTAAATTGATCCGAGACTCTATGCAGAATAACGAGGAAATTATCAACTGTTTACAAAAAATCGATAACAACGTCTACAACAGCAACGGTTCCCTAAATGAGGAGACCATTGACAATTTCGTTACAAAAGGCGCCAATTCGTATGCTTTGCTAAAATTCTTGAAACCTGCTAGTTCCTTCATTTCATTGTCCCTCATGCCTCTTTTCACCAGACAAGTAGTTATACCTGTAATCCACTTCTACAAAGCATTAAAGGTTTACTCAGATCCAGACAGTAACCACTCCTTCTTTGAAATACTAGACGGAATCAAAGCGCAGAGCAAAAAAGAAGTTGATCAATTCGACAATTCACCTTCCAAATACACACCGGATATAAATAGCAAAATCATCAAGAATGATGAAATTTGGAATGTCCCAATCCCCAAAGGCTATAAAAAAAAAGGCATTTTCTAGCCCCCATCAAAGCGCTTTCTCCATAGACTTGCTTTTCTATATATTCCCTTTTTTTTTTAACTCTCAGCTATTGTATATAATTCTCATAGCCCAACGTCGACCTCATTGCCTGTGTATTAAGGCTTCTTTTCTCTCACCAAATGACACAAGAATGCCCTCTCCAGCTCAAACTGATGCTTTTGTTTTGCAGCTGGTCTAGTAAATCCTTCTTTGGGTCCTTTCTCTCTTATGCACACTTTAAAACATCGATTTAGTACTGTGGGGGACAGTAAAGGAATAACCAACTGAGTTTCCTCCAACTCTTTCTCTTTGCTGACGAACGCATTTAAAAATAATCATTTAAATATAGCAAATAATAATGGGTTGGCAAATTATAACTTCGCCTGCTCTATTACGAGCTCATCTGCTATATCCCAGCTTTTTGTTTTATTCAAAGATACTAGTTTACTAATTACTATTCTACATATCTTCCAATCTCCAACTCACCAACTCACTTATTACATATTTACAAACCCATCAACCTGCTATAACATTTGTCAATTCTACTTATCATACACGACGATGAAGTTCAAATCTATTTTTACAGCTTTGCTGTATCTCTATGTCTTAAATTCCGGCTTAGTATATGGTAATTCGAGCATCCAATGCGATTGGTCCATTTGCGACAAACTATATGATCGTTTTAAAACTGTTTCTCTGAACGAGTTTTGCAACGAGCTGTATCCAAATGAAAATGCCTATGTGAATTTATCAAACGACCTTTCTTCTTGTGGAAGTTGCGACTTCTGTCTGGTTTGGTTCAGATATTCTCAATCTTTCAATCAAGCTTTAGCCTGTGGTAATCCAATTATTCAACTCTACTGTGAAGATGAAGATGGCAATGAAGATGGAGATGATCTAGTTGACAATACTTTAACCTATCTGGACGACACTCCAATTGATATTGAAACTGATTCCCCAATTGATATTGAAACTGATTCCCCAATTGATATTTCAATTGATGTTTCAATTGATATTCCAACTATCCCAATCGATTTGCCAACTGACATCCCAACCGACATTCCAACTATTCCAATTGACATCCCTACTGATATCCCAACTAACATCCCAACTAACATCCCAACTGACATCCTTACTAATATACCAACTACTATCCAAACTGATATCCCTGAATATACTCCATATGATGCTCATACTGGTGTTCCTAATACCAATAATGGTTTCAACGGCAATTACAACGGAAACAATAATGGAAATAACAATGGTAACAACAATGGCCCTGGTGGTTTCAACGGTAATTATAATAGTAATTATAACGGCAACTACAATGGTAATTACAATGGTAATTACAATGGTAATTACAATGGTAATTACAATGGTAATTACAACGGTTACAGAGGCTACAGAGGCTACAAAGGCTACAATGGTTATAAGGGCTACAATGGTAATTATAATGGCAACTTTAACGGTAACAACAATGGCAACTACAATGGCCCGGGTGGTTTTAATGGAAACAACAATGGAAACAACAATGGAAACAACAATGGTCCAGGCGGTTTTAATGGCAACTTTAATGGTAATTTCAATGGTAATTACAATGGTAATAAATGGAACGAAAATGATCTTAAAAAGCGTGGCTTATTTGACAATAATGGCCATGGAAATGGTCATGGAAATGGTCATGGCAATGGTCATGGTAACGGTAATGGACATGGAAATGGCCATGGAAATGGCCATGGTAACGGCAATGCCTTTTGGAACGTATTCAATGGTGAAAATAAAGCCTTTCCTGGATTTAATGCTAATGGACTAAGTAGACGTTCGGTTTTTGTTGGTTCTGGTAATGGCAACAATAACGGCCCTAATGGATTTAATGGAAATTATAATGGAAACTACAATGGAAATTATAACTACTACTGGAATCCTTATGCTGGAAATGGCAATGGCAATGGCAATGGCAATGGCAATAGCAATGGAAATGGAAATAATAACTGGGGACCACCAAACTTCGTTGATTTTGGAAACAGTAAAAGTTCCAACACTGAGGAAAATGAAAACGGCAGTAAAAACGAAAACAATTCTGACAATGACAATCCTTATAGCGATGGAAATAATCATGGAAATGGCTATGGTAACAACAATAGAAATGGAGGTAATAATGGCAATAATAATGGAAATAACAACGGCCCTTCATCGTCAGAAAACTACGAATCTAGTGGAAACAATAATAATAACTCAACTAATGGTAACAACAATGAAGGTGTAAACAATGGTAATAACAATGAAGGTGAAAATAACGGTAATAACAACTTTGGCGATGATAACGGTAACAACAATGGTGGAAGCAACAACGGTAATAACAATAGTGGAAGTCACAATGGAAACAACAATGGTAACAATAATGGTGGAGGTCACAACGGTAACAATAATGGAAATAATAATGGAAATAATAATGGGAATAATAGAAGTATCGAACCAACAACCTTACCAGCTTTTGCTGAAACTACAACTGTTGTACAGTCTCTTGTATTAGAATCATCGCTAGTGACATCTTCCTCATCAAGCCCATTGACTCTTCAAGATGAAGCTAGTACTATTTTGGTTGCTTCAGGTTCAGGAAATATACTATCAGCTGAGTTTAGCGCATTATTCTTGATTATTTTATCGTTCATTTCCTAATTATCGGATATTACAATATTTTAAACTTCCAATTTCTTGACTTCTTGATTTTTCGGTTTTTCAATTTTCTAATTATTTTTTTTTTTTGATTTTCCAACTTTTCGACATTTCTTTCTGATCTTTTTCCTATGATTTTTTTTTTTACACTCATTTGCTTCAAAATCGGATCTGGTTATTTTTTCTTCACTATTTTTAGAATGGGATGGCATTCTTTTTCTTGAAAAACTCAAAGGTTGTAAATAAACTTGGCTTTAAACAAATATACTATAAATGCACTTTTCTTTATCAAATATAGTACTTTTAACATAAA